>CM021773.1:18615380-18806929 GCA_011076525.1 Nettapus auritus
AAAAAAAAAAAACAAAAAAAAAAAAAAAAAAAAAAAAAAAAAAAAAAAAAAAAAAACACTAAAAAACATTGAAACAAACACTAAAGAATATCATTTATTTTGTAGATGCAGTTGTAACCTACATCCAGGAAAATCCTAACCACTTCCAGTATTTGAGAGACTCAGATAGGAATCATCTGAGACCAGGTTCTCCCAAGGAAAAAAAATATTCCATTTGGAAGAGAAGAGAACTAATTTTGCTCAGTGTTTCTGTGGCACAGCTGGTAGAATCTGACTGCAGTCTCCTTTCCCTGAAACCGAATAGGACTTACAGATGAAAAATTCTCAACTGATGTGTGTAAATAAATAAATAAATGGGGAATTGCTGTTCTAAGAAGCTGTTTTTCATCCATATGGCCCATCTGCATTAAAAAACAAACATAATCATTCTGTCTGATATTCCTCCCCCCCCTACATCTGCAGCAAAGTATCTCTTTGTTTATGACTTTTTCCGCTTCTCATGGTTTTATTCCTTGTACTCCTCACACCCCATAACCCTCTCCACAGCAACACTGCAGAATGTCACACAATGAGAATATGCAAACAAGGATACTCCTATAGCCTTTTCCCCCTACCAAGCATGCATCACAGCAGCCCCATGAAGATGAGTGTTCATTACACAGAACAAAATGTTACTAAAAGACAGAAAAATAGAACACTTCCCAGTACATTAAAAATACATGTTTAAAAAAATTGACTTTTCTGACTTGAAAATCATTACTCTGTTATTGTTTCTATGTTATATAAAATTGAAACATTTGCCCTACACTACACAGCAAACTTAGCTGCACTAAAAATACTGTTTCTCAGGACTATGCTGGCTCCACACAACACCATTCTTCCCAGTCTCTTGGGAATCTACTATTATACAAAACCAAAATGTTATTTGCATCAAACACGAAACAGGAAGAGAAGAACAGATTAAAAAAATGCAAGACACTCTCCAAAAGGAGCATGTCATTCTTGTCAAATTGATCAAGATTCACAGGGTTTCCCTTTCCATAACAGTTTAACAAACATTTGCACTGGAGGCACAAACCCACTTGGTAGTAGATTTACACTGTTAGTCTCACGCACAAAAGACTCCCCATCTCAGAACCTGCCAAGTGGCTGACCTGCTCCATCAGGAGTGATGGTTCCCAACTTCACTGCCAGGGGATACCCCGTCTCCTTGTAGTGCTCCACTGCATGTCCATTCCCTCCACTGCCATCAAAGAACCACTTCCCACACAAGACCGAGCCATCTGTCAGGTTTAGCCACAGATTCTCCCGCAGGTCACATTTGGAACATTTCCATCCACTGCAAGAGAAACAAGCAAGAAGTGACAGAAATAAGTAAGGCAGAAAACAGTTCTGGATTCCCAGAATGATTCCCAGTTTGACCTGGTAGGACAAACCAAACATACACAGCCAGCCAGGAGCTGTGCAAGAGAATTGCTGGCTGAGTTACTGGCTTTAAATTTTATTTATTTATTTATTTTTAACTCTGGACTCTATTAGCCTAAAACGAATAAACCTTGCTATTCTCACCTGGGGGGAATTCTAACACCATTATCTAACTGTACAAGTGTTTTGGCGTGTTTAGATGCCTGTAGCTCTTCTTCCCAGGAGTCAGGGTCCTGCTTCCTGTAGGGTGATTTTGCGCTGAGGAGTGCATCACAAGCTATCGTCACCTGGAAGGCAAAGGAAGATCAAACTCAAAACCTAACGTGGTTCAGTAACTGGTGAGAACTTGACATCCAGCCTACTTGCTAACCACATATTGAATTGTTTATCAGTAAGACTATTAGACTATTTATATGCTTAGATAAGCCAGAATTTTTCTGGATTGCAGTTATTATTTTAGCAGGAGAGTAAGTGCAGCATATAATACATGAACTTCCATGGGAAAAGCTGACGTCACAATAAGAGAAGGAATACAGCAGGTAAAAAGAAATCTAAGACAGAAAGACAAAACAGATTTTAAAAATGCCTGCCTCCATTATAGCTGGTTAATATCTTTATGTAAAAAGAAGCACCATAAGTAAGAAAACAAAACTCCATCTTGATAAAAATGGAACAAGGAGAAAATTCTTATCACCATTTGCACACACTGACCAGTGCTGGTAACTCTTCTATGTTTGGCAATGAGATTTCATAGTGATCAGGAAATAGAACAAGTTTTGCTTCATCTTCATATTCAAAATCATCACCGTTCAGATCACCATTTGTCTCTAGATCTGGAAAAAAAGATGGGGAACGTTAGGAGATTGTTCCAAGATCAAGGTTCCTAAACCATGACAGCAGTACTCTATGAAGCATTGCCTGCCTGGCATCAGCCTAGAAACTTACACTTGTCAGTAGTTTCTTCTGGCTAAAAATATTTGTGAAATCCTGATTTAAACTGAAATCTCACCATCCTGTAAGAGGATGTGCTGAGGACCAACATTTCCAAATTAATCTGATCCCCAGTCACAATCACAGTTGATCTGGCCCCTCTCCAAGCAGTCTGCTATTGCAGACACCTCATTCTGGGAGGCAGCTAACAAACTTTTGCTCACTTTGAACAAAATCAGCATGTAATACTGATGTGCATTTCACCTAGAATCTTGAAACATTGTCACAGTAGCTAGGTCTAAACTGCACAGCAGAAACAACGCACCTCTGTTTCAGCACCCCATATTTTCTGGATCACAGACCCAGCTGAAAAACACTGCGGCCATCATTCATCTTCCATCTGTGGCCTTTCCTCCCAGGATGTCCATGGCTGGAGGTATTCCCACATCTCATCCCTAGCCTCAAACAGCTAAAAGCAAGTGCAGTTTATTTCTTACTGCAGCATAATACAGACAACCACCAACCTCACTTAACTCTGGGCTCCTTTCACAGTTTGTACTACAAGCTTGTGTTTTGATGAAGGAGAAAAATCTCAACAGATGCAGTCTGCAACTCTAAGCTCTTCCTTACAAAGCAAAGAAACTGAGCATCTCCAAGCTGATGATCCATATGGCAACACATCACCAATAAATTGCATATAATACCCATACATGAAATTTATTCTGGCCAGCATGGCAAAAACAAAAGTGCTGACCGCCTCCTAAACACTACAAAGGTTTCAACCTGTGCAGGTTCCTCAAAGATAAAAATCTGGTGGATGCTCATGTAGTTAAAAGGCAGTGAATGCCTCTTCCAAGGCTTGCAGTCACACACTTCCCTCTGCCACCAGAGGGAACCTGAGGACAGCTCACATCAGCCGGTAACAGTTATCTGGAGGCATGTGTAAGGCCTGCTGGTATTTCCATTTCTTTATGAGACCAACATTACAAGCTTGTAGTATTTACAATCCACTCTACAGAAGCAGCAGTGATGTGGCTGCCTGGGTTCAGAATTCAGGCACACTCTTCAGCTCACCTCACCAGCCAGACCGGCAGGCAGCAGCAACTTCTGCTACTGACCTGACCCGCCGCTGAACTAGGGATCTGGAGACGAAAGACTGAGTATCCTATTAGCAATCATCCCCTGCCATCTAAGGACATCACATACTTAGGAGCATCAGCCTTTTGCTTGCATCAGGAAGAGAAAAAGTTCCTTTTTACCTTTTTAGGCTTCATACCATTCACATTACTAGAAAAGCAAAAAACACGACATCCTGTCAGCGTGGCATTCTGAATGTCTGACACAGCAGACGTTGCTCTTCTTATTTTACAGAAAGATACACACAGCATCATAACAGTTTCGGAAGAAAAAATAATGAAGATTTAACTTGCAACTCCACTTTTAATGGTGACCACGTAAAGCTGGTACGCTTCCATTCCACTTATCTGCTACTTCTGAAGAAGGATGACAAGGACCACTAATGATTTTTGGCAATTGCCACTCTGAGGCCAGTTTCTCAGTGTCCATGTCCAGCACATAAGGGTGGAAAGGACTTCCAAGGTCACACACTCAAAGCTCTTGACACAGCGGACTACCTCATAAACTAATCCCTTATGTTCACTCAGGCAGGCCCCTTAATGATGTCAAGTTGAAAATCCCCAAATAACTACTTACGCTTTCAAATCTTGGCTTGTATGCAGAGAGCCACAGCTGCTAGGTTTGGTAAGACGTTCCACCTGCATTATATTTTCTGTTTCTATGCAAAGGCCAATGTAGCTAAGAAAGCACGAGCTTAGCTATAATAAAAGCAGATGAGCGGTACTTTAGGAGGCAGAGGAGCTCACACTAAGAGAGACTGACCCCATAGCCACTGGGCATCATGCAGAGTCTGCAGGACACTCCTAATGTGGTCTTTAAAACCAGTGCAGAATTTGACAAAGAAACAAGAGTAACCGTGGGAAAGAGGAGTGGGGGAATTCTGCTTGCAGATTTGAGCATATTTGACTGTAAGCTAGTGTAACAATAAAGGCACTAAGTAGGATGAACTTTAAACTTTTAGGTACTATACTTCATATTAGGGCTGTTTCTTAGACAAGAATGATTTTCCAAGATACACTGTGTGTAGAAGAATCTCTGGGCAATAAAAGGCTTACTCCAGTTCTACAACTGCCACAACACAACCAAACAGTACTCTTTCTAAGGAGCTGACAGCTTGGTGGTGAATGTCCACATGACAACATTCCCATTCCAGCAGACGAACAGCTTTACAGAGACCCAGTTAAATGCTGTGGTCACTAAAGCAGAGTGCCCATAGGTCACAAGTGTTGTGCTGGGAGGCCAGGACAACAGGGAAAGCAAAATAACAGACACGTTAAAACAGAGCCTCGACTGACGTTTATTTTGGGCAAGCAGTCAGTGGAGTAAATTTACTCCAGCTCGCAGGCGTCATTTCAGTGACAGTGAGAAATGCATTGCTGCTGGGCTGACTGAAAACAGCAGCTGCAGGTGGAAGACGGGGTACTGTAAACCAACCCAGCCGAGGGGAAGGAGTGGACTTGCCCAGATCAGATTTAGACAAGTTACCAACTGATGGCACTAATAATAGGGGCATAAGGAGATTCCAGGCAGGACCTCTAAACAGGATATCCTGTGCGTATGGATGCGTCTGTGTGTGTATGAAAGGGAACACAAACGTGAAAATTGAATGAAGATGTTGACTAATGAGACTGCAATTAATTTTGAAACCCTAGAAAGACATATTAGGAATCTGGGCTTGACCCTGCTCTCACTGAAATCAGTGGACAAATTTGTGTCAACTTGGAAGTGGAGGATTAAGTCTTTAAATCAAGTAATTTCTTCCTGAAGCCTCTAAATAATAACGAATTGCAGCAGCACTTTGCAAACTACAAGCTATTCAGTTCATTTGTCTTCAAGCATACTTGAAACACTGGCCTCATCAGACAAACTAATTAAAAATGAAGAAACAAAAGAAATATTTTACAGGCATAGCATTCTCCTTCATACGAAAAGGAAAAGCAAAACTTTCTACTAGAATCATTTCCATCATTTGCTATATGTAAAAATCACATTCACATTGCTTGCTACATCTCCAAAGCATTAATATCTCATTCTTGTTGCAAGACACAGACCTCATCCAGGGGATTTCTGGTACAGTCATGAGTTAAACAAGCAAAGCAAAATTAAAATTCTGGACTACTTTGCTAACACCATTAGCCTTTGTTAAGCTAACCTAATTTCCACAGTTCCACCTAAAACAGCAGACTAAGGCTGGATAAGTGTAAGGTATGTGCTCACCATTCTATACTCAAGCCAGAAGGCAACAGGTTTACTCATGGTCTGATCACTTTTCCTGTTATTGCTCAGAGGCTGCTACAATTTTACTGGGCTAAAATTTAAAAATATTGTCAGGACATACTAAAATCTTCCTAAGACACCTTTTTTTTTTTCCTTCCATTCGTGAGTTTGTATATATCTATATGTGTTTATTTACATAAACCCCTAGTGGTTAAAGCCCCCTTCAGAAGCTTATAAAACAGAAGCATCCTTACTGAAAACAGGGTCCTGCTATCGCTGCTATGAGAAATTGGGGAGCTAAGTGGAGCTGTGCTCAAACCCAGCGTGGCCACTCTTACAAATGGTCTTTACACTTGGAAACCCCAGCTTTTAGTACTACCACTGCCATTCACAGGCAGGTGCCAGGCAGTTTACACGTTCTCCCTGACTCCCTAAGTGAAAGTTTTCCTTTCTGATGCCTTCTCGGAGACCAGCTGCGTGCCGTGGATACTCCTCCCTGGTGAGGCTCCTCTCATCAGCAATTACCATCCTCACAGACTGCTGACAGAGCTGTTCATTTGAGTATTTGAGAACTGTTTTAATTGATGGTCTAAGGCAGCCCTGACTTTGCTCAAAACAGAGCTCTCGCAAATTGCTGCACTGGCAGATACTGTTATGGTAACCGATCTGGAAGAGGACATCTGTCAATGGACAAATTTTATGACAGCCACTCTGGCAGCTCTCTTCAGTCGACAGTTTGGTGTCTGGCAGAGGCCAACAGACACACATGAAGAATGCACCAGAACAAGGCAGAAATGCAGAGATATCCTCCTCAGAGTAGATATCTAGAGACTAGGAGATGTAACTGGTTGGGGATTTGGCTGGCTGGTTGGTTTTTGGACAGGGATTGGCTTGGGGCAGGAGGAGAGAAGGGAAGCTACTGCATGCAGATCTGGTTTCTCTGTTCAAAACAGAGGTTCAGTTCTGATTCATAAACCGAGATATAATAGAGACCAAAGTATAAACTATCACTCCCAATTTTCCACTTGATAACTGTAACGACATTTTCACTGAACCATCCATGCCACCTCCCAGCCCTACCTTTCTGAAGAGCAGGAGCTAATTTAGGCCACCTCACTGCACACGTGGTTAAAGCACTTCTTGTCTTTGCATTTTTCAACATCTACTTCTTCTATTGTTCAGTTACTCAGTAACACATTAAAAATCACTTTTAGATTTGATCTACTGCCTAATTTTAAATCAAGCAGCATACTATTTCCTCATTTTTCAGTTCATTTCCAGATCATTTACAATCACATTAATTCTCCATAATTAGAACATTATTAAGGACTCTGCCGATAACTTTCTCCTGTGAAAACTGAGTCTCCAATCCCTTCAATAGGAGGATCTTCCCTCTTATTCCATTCAGCCTTTTGACCAAGATCTTGCAGGGAAGACCACAGTTCATTCTGTTAATCAAACTGTTCTTATGCATGTAATGTCTGACAGTCCCCAGCTTTTCTGGCAGACCCATAAACATTATTTCACTTCAGGAAAAAAACAGTCCTTTTTTTTCCTATTATATGTATATATTTTTCTATTAATTCTGATCCTTTTTTTCTTCCACATCTGCTAACATGAAAATTAAACTTAGGAATGATATTTTTCCTGGTCCCATCATGCCATTTTTGTTTCTCTTTTCCTCAAAACTGGTGTCACATTGGCCATATCATGGCCAATTTAAGCAGGAGGTCAAAGCGTCTTCAAACTTGCTAGCCTGGATAGTAACACAATGAGGACACTAGTCCACTCACCGTGATGTAGACAGTCTGCTTCACGTATCACCCCAAATCCCCAGACAGCTGGCAGCATCTGAGCCAAATTTACCATATCCACTCTGCCTAGCAATACCTAAACAAGCTGGATTGAAGGCAGTTCACACGTTTTTATGCACCCCATGGTTATGCTTCCCGATCACAACACAGAACTCTCACAACTTACACCCCCAGCCTTCTCCGAAAGATAAAGCACAAAAGAAACAAAAAACCCCAATGCACACATTGACATTTTGCTATGTTCAAGGGAAGACAGAGCCAAGTGGATTGAGCCAACCAGTCTGTTTCTGTTGCAACTGCTGGATAGCAGCAGTGCTAGAAAGTCATCAATGAGCATCCAAAATATGTCTTCCTAATACTAAGGAGATTGAAAAGGGTTTAATATCCTTAATAGACTTACATTGAAGAGGCTTATTAGAAGCAATGCAACAAATGCCAAAACTGGATTGGCTTTGTACACAAAGCTTAATTCTCTGGGCCTTTGGGGAATTACTCAGACGGATACACCTAGAAACACAGTGATGTTAGAGTTACCACTGAGCACTCTCTATCCTTGCCTCACAGGATAAACCCAAAATGGCAGGGTACATATGTATATATATGGGCTGATTATAGCCTCTTTGGTGCAAACCACTGTCACAGGTGTCCTAAGTCACAATAAGAAAGAGAAAACCAAAATGTTCTTTTAAGGCAAGAAGACTGGGAGCTCCAAACCACTGAGGAAGATGATGGGTTAAAGAGAAAAGATGCCTAATTTTGCTAACCATCTCTGCTGCAAAATGATCAAACTAGCTGACCTCTCTGTGCTTTCACTTCCTTGGAAATGAAATGTCCTACAAACAAGGATGGGCATAATTTCTGTTTGTTTGTTTGTTTTTAAGTATGGCAAAAAAAATTAAAAATAAAAAGCCTGCTAAGCCAAAGAAGTGGATACAAAGGATTTGGATGCATGGAAGTACTGTCTCAAGGATCAGAGCAGAGAGTTGGTATGACTTTACTCTCAGGCAGCAGGGGCTGCAGAGAGGACTGCAGCAGAACAACAGACAACACGAGATACATTTTCACAACTGCATTATATTCCAAAAAAAAAAAAAAAAAAAAAAAAAACACGAAGAAGAAGAAGAAGAAGAAAAGAGAGTGATAGTTTGGGCTAAATCCCCCCAGTGAACCTGCTTTGCCTTCAGAAGTTCACCAGGACCAAGACAGTTGGAACTGCTGCACCAGATTTATTCAGTGGGAACAAAATGCTCGTGCACAAGGATGGAATTTAAGGACTCCTCCAACATGGCACATCATTATGCCATGTACACTGTGTGCCGGCATTCCACAGTGACAGGAGCCTCAAAGAGTTATGCAGTACATCAGCAAGAATAAAGTTAGACCACGTTTTTGCACCTCTTGTTTACGTGTACATTTCTGGTGCTGTTGTTGCATTGGTTCAGAACCAAAGCTGGCTGCAATCATTTTATAATCATCCAGTGGTCAGCATTATTTTTTGATGTAAAATGACTGTAAATGGAATCTGCAGCCTAACAGTCTCTTCCTACAAAAGAAATGTCATTTGTTTATGACTTATATTAGACTTTTTTTGCTCTCTAAACCCTCCTTGCAAAACTTACTCCAGACATTAACAATTTAATCGATCATAATCTGCAAAGGCCTGGTAGGGGACACATTCCACAGATCAAAGCAATTCACATGGAGAACCATGCTACTGTTTCCACTTAGCCATAAGAGCTAGGAATTGTAATGAAAACACTTAACCTCTTCATTACCAGGAGAAAAATTCACTATTTCCTATTAATACAGAGAGAATAAATAATAGATGAAACAGAAAAGTACCACAAGTAGTGGGAGGAGAGAGAATATAAACATTGCATCAAATTTCCCTCATCCATATTTATGGAGCCCTCGGGTTTTCTGGGTAATCTGAATCAAAGGATATAAAAGATTACATGTTTCTGTCAAAAGGGGTGTGGTAAGAAAACTGCTTTCCATGAAACAAGGGAATGTAATTGTGGGCACAATGGAATAAGAACTGTTAAAAGATGCTCATGATGTATGTACTGCAGTGTTTACTACAGGAGAGACCACAACAATCATGTAAAAGCATTTACCTGTTCTTTGAAACGTAAACAACCCTTCCCATGAAGAGTTGTTGAGCAGAAAAATGCCATGCTGAAGCCCTGTTGTATCTAAGCATTAAGTATAGATAAACATTTTAAGAAGAGGGCATTGTGTGTATCTCACAAAGAGAGAGAACGGACAGAATTGATCAAAAATGCCTATCAAACCCTATGCTGTTTGTCAGTGAGAGGGCTACTTTAGATTAAAAAGTTTCATTTATGTATGTGTCCTATTGCCAAATATGCACCAGAATTGCTAAACATTACTTGTCTGGACCACCTTTAAAAACTAGAGCCAAAACAGAAAAAGCAAACCCATTAGGAGCCTCAAAACCAGACACAATGGTGGACAGAACCCAACTACACATGCAGATAGGGTCAGGAAAGGATTGTGCGAAAACAGCTGTTCACAATACCTAAAAATAGCTTAGCATTCCTCCTTTTTGGTAAAGCTCCACCAGATGCCCCTGGTACCTTCTGGAAAGAGAAAGAAACAATTAAAAATGCATCGAGTGAAACAACAGTAAATCAGCAGCAAGCACATACCATCATGATTTCTGACATACGTGTATTTGTTCACAGTTCTTCTACCAAACCACAGCCCTTGTTCAGCAGGAATGCAATTTTTTTTTCATTCACATCTGACAACAGGCCAGCTCAGCGCTGCTTACCACCCTCATGGAGTGAGAAAGCACCATCTGAATGCTTCCTTTGCTCTGTTAGCACTCAAGCAGAGCGTGTCTCACCATCCTCAGGGGTGACTGCTGCCCTATCAACAAGACAGGGACATCTAGCACCACCCAGACCTCTCAACACTAGATTCCCTCCAGTATTTCTGAATGACTAAAGCTGAATTTGAGTGGAAAAGAAAAAGATATTATCTGCATAGAAGACTCAATCTTTCATAACTAATTTCAGTATGACCACTTCGAGGTGAATTATTAGCTCAGCTGATTTTCTTCTATTAAAAAATTTGTAAAAAGTCCTTTCCATCAGGAACTAAGACTGCTTACATCAAAGTCAATCCAAGTCACCACCATGTTCTCTTAGTATTAGATAGCATGGAGGAAACCTGACAATGCTAAAGCAATTATTTAGGAGGGACTTTTATTTTTATTAATTAGATTCCACAGCAAATAATAGTAATTTCCTGATGACATCCATTTCTGAGCACTACTTTCCCAGTTCAAAAATCTTCAGACTACTGGGGAAAATGCTAGTGGCTAAGGAAACAAATGAATGCACATGCTTCTTAAGCCATTTTTTTACCAGGCACAATTAAATGAAATCAAATAAACCTCGGTGACTATAATGCCAACATGCTGTGTTATGTAGTGTATGACATTAGAGTAATTGGTGAGGTTGTTAGGTTACTTTTTTGTTTATTTATTTATTTTAAATAATATTGGGATGCAACAGGTGGACAAAAAGCAGCCAAGAACCTGTCAGCCTAGGGAAAGCTCATGTTTGCCTCCCGTGCCTTGGTAGGTGAAAGGGTCGCATATTTTGGGTGGTTCCCTTCGCCATGTAAATAAAGCTTTGACCAAAGCAAAGGCTTGAGCCATCAGCTAGATCCTGTACATCACAGATAATTTTTCCATTCTTACTACCAACTAACAGTCATCGGCTGCACTTCAGAACAAAACGTATTGTTCATATACACGAACCTTAGGGAAAGGGAATCAGCAATGAAACTCCAGCACTTAAAAAAAAAAAAAAAAAAAAAAAAAAAGATAAATTTAAAAAAGAAATTCCTCAATGAAGTAAAAATAACAAGCAAAGCAGTTTTTTTCTTCATACGACTGGCATTTAACAAGTAGAAAGGAAGTAGCCAAGAATCTATTTTACAAATCAGTAGCAAGATACAGAGTAACTTGACTATAAATATATTGAGAATCTATTACACATATTCCCAGGATCACAGCTTCAGAACTAAAAAATGTTTCCAATACGGGAAAGCTCCATTTGAATTCAGATGCCTCCAAGTGGGACATTGTGAAAATCATTAAGGCCAGAGATTTCAAAGAGGAATAATTCATGTACCGCATTTCTATTACTGCCAGTCTAACATTCAGCGCTTCAGCTCGATTTTCCCAAGCTGTAGATTACATCTAAACTGGAATTGCAGATGCTCAGTACTCCTGCAAAACTCAGAAGCTGGCAGTATTTGACTTCACTTCTCCACCTGTCAGAAACTACTGAAAAAGTTCCCCGTTCACAAAACAACTTTGTCTTCTAACAGATGTGATCCCAGCAAATGGGAGCCCGGGCAATGCACCAGCAGCGGCACTAAATTCCATCTGCAGTGTTTCTCATACCGAGCGTCAACTGGCCTATTCCGCATTTCCTTTAACTGCACCACTGCTAGATTTTTATTTTATAACAGGACTGTCCCTGAATAATATCCAGGAAGCCATCACTGTAAGAAATGTCATGCTTCTCTGCCCAGTGTTTTCAGTATGGCTGAGCTATTGCTGTAGCACCAAGCTAAAGCTCTGCCCTGTGCTGAATGTTACCCAGGCAGACCGATGCAACAGTTCTGCGCTACGGAATAGCTGCTAGTTTCGGAATTCTGAAAAGTTGAATTCTGGAGGAAACAAAGAAAAAAAAAAAAAAAAAAAAATCAACCTTGGTGACTTAATCAAAATTTTTCTGACGATTCATCAGATGCCTCTGCTGCTGGTCTGCCGCTGGCAAATATCTGACCTCTACTTAAGCCAATAGGTTAAAGATCTGGCCCTTGTCCTCTAACTGAATTATGAGGAGATACATGACTGATACTTATTCCAAACACTTTTGGAAGCAAACAAGGATTTCTGCAGCAATGCAGTACAGTCTGCGAGGACAATGCCAAGGGAACCACAGGCAAAATTATCAACCTCCCTAAAAGAATCTCAAGATAGTATAACGAGTGCCTTTGGCTTCACTGTATCAGACACCATCAAAAGCTTGGCTTAAAAAACAAAACCACAAGGCAGCATGTGCCAGACACTTCATAAAACTGTTCCAGGCCTGATGTTTCATATTGCTCAAAGGAAAACATAAGAATCAAGCAGCTATGGTAAACAAAATCCACAGCTAATGCATGAGGAATCCTATTTATGAGCCTTGTGTTAGGTTACAAAGTCTTCACCTGTACAGTATGGTCAAACACTGTTTCTTACCACGTGATCCAGAGTGTCACCACCTTCAAACAGATGCTAGGCCCCTCTGCTACTCCATGAGTCACAAGGAGAAAAATAGGAACCTCTCAACTGCTGAAGGTGTATGCAACACCAAATAACAATCACACTAGCTATTTCTCCCTTTTGAAGTTCTTCAGCCAAATCCTTACCCAGGGAAGGAATCTGAGGCCTCATTTTAACCCTAGCGTACCTTAATATTGAAAATTCCCAGGTCAAGTGCTGAAAGAAAGTTACATACAAGCAATACTAATACATCGTCTGCTCACTTTAGTCATAGACAGCATGTTTCAAGAGCACAGAATTCACTCAAAACTATTGCTAAAACTAGACTAGGTAGTCTATAAATTCACAGTTAGCAGCATGAGGGAAAATGCAGTGATCAGCCTCACAAGGGAGGACAGATCTAAAATATAGCAAACATCATTAACAATCTCCGCATGGGAGACATGCAATCCGCCTCTATAATTCTGATAAAACATGACGAGTTTTCTACAGGAAATAAAATAAGCAGTCAGAGCATTTTACGTAACTCAGGGCCTTCATCACCCAGGGGAAACATTACTGTAGAATGAGAAAACTGAAATATTCTGTCCCACTCCAAGCAGCTATTTTAGGCCCTCTAACTGGCCGGAAGAGACAAAAAGCTATAAGCAAAGCCAGTGCCTTCCATATAGCTCATGTCAGAAGTCATCAATGGCCCTTCAAAGACAAACCACACAAAAACAGATGTTACGGAGCGCTGGTTATAAATTACTGTTGATACACAGCGATATGGAAGAAGAGCAAACAGGAAGTTTGTAAGTGCACATCCATATGTGTGTGGGTGTAGGACTGAACAGCCTGCAAGAGCTAGGATCCAGCATTAATTTAAGCTAAGCTTTAGATCACAGGCCACGTCAGGATTAAGGCTCATGATTTAATTGCATAGAGATCTTGGGATGAAAAGACGTTGGGTCACCCTAAGCTAAAAACTCGTAAAAAATTCTCAGAAGCTTCCAGACAAATCTGAGCTTAAACCGGGCATTTGACATTTCAAAAGCATGTTTCTAAAAAGCATTTAGTTACCCACAATATGTATGTAATACCCACACAATACATTTGCAATACGTAGAAGCATGTAGCGAAAGATCAGCAAAAGCCAGGCAACTACATGCATCTTTGGGCAACAAGCTGCCTTTAAGATCTGACCCTCTGGGGCTTGTCATTCATCTTAGAATGGAAACAATAGGATAGCTTGGGATCCAAGCACCTGAATCTGATATTCAGCCCCAAACATGAACAGCTTTACTTCTGTCAGGCTTTGGCCTACACCTAAAATGTGTTATCTAAACAAGCAAGAGACCCAAGGACTGCCAGGCTAGTTAGTTGGGAAGCACAAGTCTCACCTCTCTCACATGTCGCTTCAGGTGCAAATATACACACTGTCCTGTTTTCCGGTAATGCCTTTCAATGTGTTCCCTTCCAAATCCCAGAAACGTGTTCATGCACACATAGAGACCTCCTTCTGAATCCTAAAAGGAATGACACAAACAGTTACAGCACAGAAGGAAACTGAACAGGACAGCAAGGACTCAACAAGCAGAAAAAGCAAAGAATTGCAACCCCTTCCTGTTATCAAGCGAGCGCTGAAAATGTGGCTTTTGTACCACGAAATAGCATTTACATTACCAGCCCTCTAAGAACCTTCCACACCGTATCACCCACAGAAACCCACTGAAACAGTTTACATTACAATTACAGATTGGTGAGTGTCCAGACTGGTGGCCTAGAAGTCTGTCCAAAAAAAATCCACTCGATTGCCCAGTCCACAGGGATTTGTAGGCATAGAAATTTGTAAGGCATAGAAATAATGACACATTTTTGGTTTGTGTTTTTTTTTTGGTGGGGTGGGGGCATTTGACTGCAAGAACATTCTGAACCAGAAGTGTGGCAGAGCTGGTAGTGCAGGGATTCAGACAAACCTTCCTCTGTTGATCACGATCTTGTCTGATGGAAACATCTCAGGTGGACTTACAGCTCTTAGAAGCGGCTAACAAGAAAGCCGACAAGTGTTTGGTGAACACTGCTCAGCATCTGTAAGGGATTCTCTCTAGCCATGCAATTAGAGTGCTTGGAGATAAAAGCACTACAAAGGAAACGCAAAGACATATTCCTGGTGGTGATTACAAACACTAGCACTTCTGTTACAGAGCCTGGCAGGAGTCCCATCACCTTTGGCTCTCCCAAAAGCTGGGTGTTGACTCCGGTTGGTATCAGGAACTCTCTCCATTGTATCACAGCTGCCAGCTCTCTCCTACCTCATTCAAACTACCAGGAGGACTTTCAGTCACCTGGCTCACAGGTGGTGGATCAATTTTTCAAGCCCTCTCCAGCTGACATTGTTTGGAATAGGTGGTGCATAACAAAGACTGAGCCTTTCAGAAGCACTGTGACCTTCCTTTTATTGTGAACATGCTCGGGCTATTGGATGGTACAGAACATCCCATGTTAAATTCCTCAGGGAAAACCTGAATTAACTTCATCCATAGGCACCTTGGAGGAAAATAAATAAATAAATGTCAGTATTTCTGGAAGCGAGTCACCAATCGTTCCTAAAAGTCACATTAGGCTTATACATACAATCGTGTATTGACTCAAAACCTTGACAGCAACAACTGCTTTGACAGCTACCTGCCTGCAGTACTGCAGGCTGCTACAAGCCCCAGAGGGCCAGTCTGGCAGAGCACAGCTGATCCCTGGTCCTTTCCTAGGCAGCACGTGGACGTACACCTTATTCTCTTCCAGAAAAGGAAGCTGAAGGGCCAGTACTGCTAAGTAGTTCTTACTCATTTAATACCTGGCACAGAGCAGCTGGGGACCAACAAGTCTCTCCCCTCCCACCACTGCCCCAAAGTCAGGCTTGAACGTGCCGCTCTAAACCCTATCAGCTCTCCACATCCCCTTTCAAAGGCTAGGACTGAGTATTTCCGTGAGACTTAAAGGACTCTAAACATGCAGCTAACCTGCAGCCCTCATCCATGAGTGAAGTTTTAGCCCAAGACTTTAGAAAATGCCTTTCTGCTTCTCTTAATGCGAAGCGAAACAAACAAGCTTTGGCCTTTCAGATTTACCCAAAAGATGAATGTGTAACGAACTCTCCTGCCCTCGCTTTGCCTGCCCCAAAAGCTCAGGAAGTTGAACTGAGCACTCCGGGATTTAAATCCGTGATCTGAGGCAGGGGTTTAGGCCATCTGCTCCTCAAACCTAACATATACCATGAAGTCACTCATCCAGCATCCAGATACCACAATGATGGGCTCTCTGCACTGGAAATAGTAAGCTGTTCAGCCATCTCGCTTCAGAACTGCATAGACACTACCTGAGATTTCACTTAAAATAAAAACAAGTGCATTGAATTTGGAAATCTTCATGGCCAAGGCAAATATCTACAATTGGCCAAGGGAAAAAAAAGTTGAAGAAAAAGAAAATTCAATAGCTAGTTTTCAAAATATTCATAAAATGCAATTATATTTAAAATGTAATGCATTGATTTTTAAATTCCATGTACTCATTCACAGATTCATCTCCTTCAAGGCCCATTAAATCTTGGCTGTCTGTTTTTACAGCCTGTTTTCCAAATCCTTTTGTATATCTCCTCCTGTGAAAAAGTCAAGGGTGTCCTCTATAAGAGAATCCTATATGCAGCCAGCCTAAATAAAAATAAATTCTAATGTCAAATCCGCAGTTTCTGGAACTTTGTTTCCAATTCTGTTTTCTTGCAGACCACTCTCTCTTCTTCTTGAGGGAACCCACAGGACCGACCCTTTGCTGATAAGCTGCCTATGACAACAATGTGACACTTTCAGCAGCTGAGCTAAATGTAGAACCTGCGTAAGCTGGCTGTGGTTACTGACAAAACAGCCCTTTCTCCCGGAGTACTCTGGCAGGCTATTCCCTCGTGAAACTTGGAGAAAAGACGACAGGATGTACAAAAGCCTACAAGGCCACAGGAGAAGAGGGACACGGGTAGAAAAGCCACCCTTGCAGAGTGCTGCACAAAGGATTAGGCCCCTGTTTGGCAACTCAAAGCACACTGGATTGCCATAAGCCAGGCTTTGTGCTGGTGAATTTAACCCTACTGAAAACACAGCCAGTGCTGGCAGAACGATGTTTTACATAGCTGTGGCACGTAAATCCCTGTAACTGACATTTAGCTTAGACATGTGTGAAAGTTCATGCTGGAGAAAGACTCTAGCCTCTGGTACTGAAGACGCTGTGTAAGACTTCATGCACGCTTACGGCACCAGACACCAACAGCTTTCACACACCGCTAAACCTGATCAGGATTTGAACTAATGAGCTGTATCCCGTTACCAAACTCTCTGAAATCCATGGTTTAGCAATTTTAGCTCCTGAGGCAGCTCAGACAATAAGGAATTTTTAAAAGCACAGTTGGTGCGGTGGCTCTACTGACTCGGCAAGCACAACATCTACTGCACAGCCACTCGCTTCAGATCCACTAGGACAACGGCAGCACTCGCTACGAAGGGCGTCAGAGAAGAGAGTAAAATGGCAACTCTACTCCTTCCACGTCTCCATATCCCAAACACAAAGAACTGAAAGTTTGTTCACCCTGTTGCCTATGAAGTCCCGATCGCAACAGACTGTGTTCTGCCATGTCTCCATCAGAGTGTTTCCCTACAAAAAACACGACTCTGTAGGACTCTTTCAGGCTCTGTTCAGAGTGTCTGTTCATCAGTAATTGCCATCATTAATCTGGCTGCGGCTGCAGGACTCCTGTTGGATAAGGGCAATCCAACCTGTAATATATCTGGAATGGTTACAGTAACAGTCCTTGCAGACACATGTTGCATTGAGCCCTGCAATAGCACACCTAAATGACACATCTTTTGTTGCAGGACAGGCTTAAGAAGAATAACAGAACACTCAGTACTTAATATGCATCTAAACATAATGAGTTACAATAAGGAGTAAAAAGAAAGCCTGTCTCTGTCATGCACCGGTCCTACCAACATCAAAAGCGGAAAAAATAAAGCAGCCAACCGGCTGAACGCAACGGCACAGCAAAACAAAAAATCCACTTCTGAATTTCCACTGCAATAAATATGGGAACTGCCTTGGGGTTGGTGTGCTGAAGGCAAGGAACAGAGCAAGTCACTTTCAAAAGGAACAGGGGCAGACTGCATCAGTCTGTTAGGCAACTATCACCCACAGGCAAGCAAGCAGTGGTGACAAAAGGAAAGCAGAAAGCGAACAACAAGAAGAGAGCAAAATTGGGCATCTGGTAAAGAGGAGGAGGGAGAAGGAACCAACAATTAGAAAAAATGAACAGAGCAGCACAGACACACTGAAGCACTGATCGTGAACAAGGAGTGGAGAGGAGCTGTGTACTGCTGGAACTGCGGAAAGATGGGAGAGATGTGAAAGGAGGTGGGTCAGCCAGAAAAAAAGGACCAGAAAAATCATCCAGGAGTAGGAAATAAAGAGCAGGGCTTGTAGTAACTGGACTGTTAGCTTCAAGTGTGAAAGAAATCCCTCCCCTCTCCACTTTGAAAAAAAAAAAAAAAGGAGAAAAATATCAAAGTCGCTATTTTATCCCACTTTGAGAGCAATATGCAAAACACTGATCAGACAGAAGAAAGTACATGCCACTGAAATCAAAACAGTACCAGGATACTGGGGTTCTCTTGTGACGTGGACAACCAGCTAAGGTTGTACTAACAAACAAGGCAGCTTTGGAGCATTTAAAATTCTCACTGTACTGAATGTTAACTCTCAGGCACGATGTGCTACTTCCCCGTGGGCAGATTATTTCACAGGCACTGAACAAAGATTTTTGGTACCTCTCTCCTAGCTTCTGCTGGACACAGACAAGGGCACATGGACACGAGACCAGCCAAGGACTTACAATGTTTCCTGGGTAGAGAAAGCCATGTGGGCACCAGACCACCCCTCAAAGAGGTGGGCCCAGTGCTCACCCATGTGCATAAAGCATAGGGGCGTACATAATTCTGAAGCAGAATCATGTTCAAGTCACCTTCATTACTCCATGTAGCAGGAAGTCATCTCGGGTTGTCAGTCAGTAATTTAGAAGAAATGCTAGATACAAATGTAATTAAATCAAATCCACAGCAGCACAAAGCACACACACTGGCTGTTCCCTGGTACTGCGTCGCTCTTTCTCATTTGTGTACAACCCGCACTGCTTTTAGCGTTCTCCAGCGTGGAGGAACATTTAGTCAGCCCGAGTGCTCGGCGGCCGTCCCAGGCAACGAAGCCTTGCCCACCAGATGGACCTCCCCGGGACGCAGCAGTACGGCACTGCTCTGATTTTTCAGATGACCACCCGCCACAAGCCAATTCGCTGCCTCCATAATTTGGAGGCAGCGAATAGCAATAATTTGCAATAAATAGTAACTTACAACTAGGCCAAAATTATTTGTCTGGAGTATTCTGTTTGTCTCGGTGTGCTGTAAGCCAGGTGTATATAAGCCAGGCAGGAGGGGCTCGTTTCTAGACAGCAGCACGCAGCATGGTCACAGATGTCTGCTGCATGCTGCAAACTCTCAAGGATTTCAGTTTCAACTACTGTCTGATAAATTCTTTGGGAATTGTCCTAACATTACCATTAGAGTTCCCAAGCCACAACAATGTCAGCAAGATTCACAAAGGAAGCTGCTGTCAGCAGCAAGGTTTTCCAGCGGTGTGAAGCCAAGTGTCAAGCTGCTCAAAAATACACACCACAGCATCTACACATAAAGGACCGAGCCGTCGACAGAACCAGACAGCCTGGTCCTGTAGCTGTGTGGGACTCATGGCCTGGGCTGCAGCTGCAACCAGTGCCCTTTGTGGAAAATGTCTCTGAGCACATCCATCTAGGACACGCAGTGTGTGTCTAAGCCTTTCTTACAACCCTGTTTACATCCCTTTTCCAGCAGTCATCTCCCCTCTGATGTGATCAGAGGTCGTTGAGACGGGGATCCCATTAAAAGGTGGAATTTCCAGCTGAATACTAGACTTCTATTCAAGTAACAATAGATAAGAGGACAAAAGATTACACAAACATAACCTTTCTGTCTCCTGTGTTCTACTGACCAGCACAAAGTCAGGTTCACCTGCCAGAAGAGGAAGAGAGAGAACTGCAGAGAAAGTGAGAGAGAAGAAACCTCCATCTCAGCACCACGGATACAGAAAAATAGTCACCAGAAAGGGCTGTGCATCAGGTCTGGAGGCTGGGAAGTTCAGGATTTCATCCTTCCAATTGTTTGAAAGGGGTATGAAAGGCTATTGCAGCTTCTGGGCCAGTCACTGGAGGGAGCGATACCCACACCGGGCCTGGCTCGTATTTTGTAGGCAGCCTTCCTTCCTGTCTCAATTCCTGTATAAAGAATCAAAGGCTAGCTCGAATAGGAGCCTTCATGAGGGAAACGTTTTTTTCTAGAAGCTGCCAAAAAAGAAGAAAAAAAAAAAAGTAATTACCAATTACGTCAAAAAGGTATCGTTTCTCATCTTTTGAGACTAGCAGGCTAAGAAGTGTCACTGGTGCTCTTAAGTGCACAGATATTTCCCTTGTGCTTCTGCTGACTTTCCTGGAAACTAACCCTTGTACATTCTGTTGGAAATAGGCCGAATCTAAAGACGTGAATGTAGACTTCAGGAAAGCATCAGGCTGAACTCACCCATCTGGTGATCTTTCTGCCAATAGTACCTGAGAAGATCATCACGCTAGGGTTAATCCGCAAGGCAAGAGTACACTGAATATCCACTTGTAGCTCTCCTGCGCTCACACTTCTGAAATCTCTAACTAATGACTCTCTCTGTAGCACAAAAACTCCATTGTTCTCAGATCTTCACCCAGGGAAATAAGATTTAAAACTCAAGAAAAGAGAACAGTGAGTTAACAGATCTTGAGCACAGTCAGTGAAGAGCCTGCAACCACTCGAACGTGCTCTTCAGTGAGACTACAGTGCTTAAATCCAGACAAGAAGACACGACCAGCAGACTGACAAACAGGTCGGTGAAAGCCTGGTCTTGCAGCCATATTAAACTTTGCACAGCTGGAACTATAAGGTTCCCCAGCACCTCGTTTTCTTTGGCAGCCCCTGCCACAAACAGCTCTGGTTTTGACCATCCCTCCCCTCCTGGTCCTTCTCATAATTGCTGGAGAACCTTTCTCTATAACGATAACGGTTTGTATCCTAGTGCTCATAGATCTGATGGTGTTTAAAAATCGTATTTCCTTGCAGGGATGGTGACAGTAATCAATTAATATGGAAGAATACTGAAGAAACTTGAATATAGAGATGTCAGATAACTGTGTGTGCTGCTTTAAAAGATACATACAAATACACAGGAAATTTACTTCTTTAGAGAAGGAAAAAAAACACACACAGATAAAGCTTGAGATAGTCTGATAGCATTAACTGCTGAAATAGATCCGGTATTGATGAAGAGTGACAGAAGAAAACAATTTGCGTTGAGTTAACTCCAAACAGAGGCATGCTCAAGTTAGAAGTGTAACAAGAAGCATACTTGAAATGGCAAAGTGAGAAGGTGTGAGGAAATACCAAGAAATTACAAGAGGAAAACACCTCCTCCATCAGAAATGTAACCTGAATCAATCTTACCATAGATAATAAAGCCCAGAGGACATGTTTTTAAACATTGACTATTTGTTTTAACATTATAGAAAAAAACACTTGTGTACCACCTTTCAAAAAAAAAAAAAAAAAAAAGCAGACACATCAACAGGGAGATGCTCACATAGGTCACACAAAGCTGACCTAAGAAAATAAGTCACTGATCAACCCAACACAATGCGTACAGAGACCAACGCCTTCCTCCAGCCAAGTCAGCAGGCTATCTGCATCCTTCGTACACTGTGAAATAAACTAAGAACAAAGTCTTGATACTTTCAACTTTGTGCATGAGGGGATTTTTCCTGAGAAATTACACATTTGCTCTTTATAATTGTCATCCCAGAAACAATACCCCAAAAAAAGAAGTACAAAATAAAATCTGGGACAAGTCTTTGGGCCAACTAAGCTGAGGAGCAGTATGAGCTGAAAAGCTGTGGAAAACAACAGAAACTGACATAGGTCTTGCTCAAGTGTTTCATTTTGTTCAGACAATGTTTTTAAACACAGTTTTTGCTGTGTTTGTTGTGGGCTCGATTGTTTTATTTTTTTTGATTTGTAGCAGTATCTGACATCCCTTCCTACTGGCTAATGGAAACTTTTTATAAACTGTAACATTCGCCTGAAAGTGACATGAAGCATGTGCTCACCTGAGCAGAAATTGAAGATTGTGGTAGACCGATTGCACCCCCCACCCCGCCCCCAGATAAAAACCTTATTAAGCATATAATGCAATTAGCGCCTGGGCAGCAGAGTCTGATTTGGCAGTTTTAATCAGACCGCCTCCCGGTACAGTCAGGGCTGCAGGGCGACACTTGAGATCTGAAGAGCGCGGGTAAAAATAACCTCCGTACAACAAGACGTGATGAACACCAGGCAGCTGAGTCACCTTTAAAACCAATTTTGATTTTCTGCATTAGAAGGAATTATCAAAAAGAGGTGGATAAAGGATTCAAAAATCTGTCTGAAACGTGTCTTTCGTTGAATGCTCCGCAATGTAAACCCCAAGCTTCCCTGAGGTTGCTCCCGATGACTTTGACATCAACATGGAGCGCTCAGTCACCATCGAGAAACCTCAGCTTCACGCAGAGAAGCAATTTTGAATAAAATTTCAGCTCCATTTTAAAAGTGTAATTTTTAAACACGTGTTCCTCACACGGCATCAACCATTATCATTTATGAAGGCTTCCAGTGGTTTCAACAAAGGGGAAAAAAAACGACTTCAGCCCCACATCTGCCACTGGACGCATGCAATCCGTGGAGCTGGTGGGTGAGTTGCAAGACAGCTGAAACGTGACAGAAAGTGAAAGCCTGCGATACACCAAACATTGACCGAACAGCCGCTGTAGGGGCCTGTGGGGACGCACAGCGAGTCCTCAAAGCCCAGTGGTGCAACTGGAGCAACCCCTGGGAGAGGAAGCAAGGAAGCACCTCCTCGGGTTTGCTGATTTTCAGGTTGACCGTGTACTTTGGAAGCTTTCTTAGATCTTAAACGTGAGGATGGAGATAGCGGGCGAGCAAAGAGATCAGCGTTCGCCAGCCAAAACGCTCAGGCAGGAAGGCCGCCCGCTGCCGCTTGCCACCACCTCGCTGTGAGGAAAACGACGGCTCCCCGGGGCTGCCCGCGGCCCGTTTCCCTGACAAAAGCCGCCAAGCGCCGGTTTCCAACCGCCGGCCCGGAGGAGAAGGCTGCGGGAACGAGCAGCGCTACCGCAGCCACGGCCGCCGGGGAGCGGGAAGGGGCTGAGGGGGAGCCGGGGCAGGTGGCGGCGGCTGGGGAAGGGACGGGGGAGAACACGGAGCGTGAGGAAGGGGGATGCGGGAGGCCGAGGCCTGGCGAGGGGCAGCGGGGCCGGGTTGGGGCCGGCTCGCCGCAGGGAGTCGGCGGGGGGCAGCTCGGCAGCGGGGCGGGGGGGGGGGGAACGGGGAGAGGCGGCTTCGCGCTGCACTCACGGGCGAGTCGTAGGAGAAGGCACACTCCGTCTTGTAGACCCGGTCCCCTGACTTGGGCACCCGGATCGTGGGCATGTAGGGGACGAGCAGCTCGCCCAGGTCGCCGGCGGCCATCTGCGCATCGCCGCCGCCGAAGAGCGCGGCCCGCTGCATGCTCGCTGCCTGCCTCCGGCCGGCCGACGGCAATGGAGGCGGAGGGCACCGGGCCGGGGCAGGGCGCGGCGGTAGCGGCGGCGGCAGCGGGAGCCGGGCCCGGGGGAGGGGAGGAGGAGGAGGAGGAGGGAAGCTGCTATTTTTAACCCAATGGCAGCGGCACCAGCTGCGGCGGCACCGGGGGGTCCCCTCGGGCCGGCCCTCGGCCGGGGAGCGCCGCCAGGTGCCTGAGGCGGGGGCCGCCGCTCGTGAGGCGATGCCGGGGCCCCGGAGCTGTCCGCGGCCCTGACGGGACCGCCCGAGCCGCGCTGCGCCCCTGCGGGGTCTGCTTGGGAGAGGGGGGGGAATGGGAGCACGGCCGGGTTTGGGGTTGGGTTGTTTTTTATCAGAAAGCCGGGATTTCCAGGAGGCGGGGATGGAGACTTCACCTCCTGGCGTCCCGGGGGGGGGGAAGCTCGCCATGGGTAGCCTGAAGCAAATTCCTCTTTGACCAGTAATGTAATTTGTTAAGCAAGGAAATGCTATACCCATATACAAATACATTGTACTGATTTATTAATTTCATATGCCTAGATACAAGACTTCCAAGTCCCAGCCTGTAATTAATTGCATCCATCCGATACAGGTTTCTCTCCGCACGGACAAGCGCACCTGTCACCATCCCGCTACAGGAGGTGTCGAAGGCGGTGTTTGAGCACAACCCCTGCCAGGAGGTGGTGAAGGCGGTGTGGTTCAGCACGGCCCCTGCCCTCAGTTTGCGTTCATCCTGCCCTGTGCATGGTAGGTTGGAGAGGAGGATCTGGTTCTTGGGGTGCGGGAACAGTAATGATGCTGTGGGAAGTCTGTGGCAGCACCAGGAGCCAAACCTAGGTTCTTTGTATTGTATCGTAGAAATATATTTGAAATAGTATCTTTTTTTTTTTTCTCCAACATTATCCAATAACTATTGTATATGCTTGACAAGAGCAGAATTAAAGAAATGGCTGATTTATTTAAGATGAAGACATGAACAGTTCTCCACCTGGAGTCTACCTAATACATAAGGATGCACGGATCACTTCCAACTAAGTGATGTGACCTTTTATGGAATTTTTTTACCTAAAAATCAAAAGGTTCAAAATGTGGTTCTAGTAAAATTTCAATTAGCAACAGAATTGAAAAGTCATGAGTTTGCATCCAGCTACGAAGAAGCAATTTTTCAAGAAAAAAAAAAGTGCTAGGAACTGTGTGGAATACCAAAGGCAGAATATGATTTCAGTGGAAGCAGTTTAGACAAGAATAAAATTTACATCAAAGAGCCATACCCATCATTGGATGCTGGATAAAAAACAAAATTAATAAAGGGTCACCAGATAGCTTTATTTTACCTGGAAAGGCTTTGTGCTTTTTAATGGCCTCTCTTATAATTAACATAGCATTTATAAACAATGAGAGCCACAATGAGAAATACACACTAACCTGAAAGATCAATGCAAACAAAAAGGGCAAGTCAAGCCACTGATGAGAAATCAATCCGAGTCTTTCTAACATTTGGCAGTGCTCAGAAGCAGCTAATGAGGCTGTCTTTGTTTAAGATAGCCTGTGAAACACTGCTTAATGTAAATAAATTAGTTTTTAGTTTTAACAGTTTGAAATCACAAGATGATCAGGGTTTACTAAAGGATTTGGGCTTGTTTCCATTAAAAATTGGACACTGCATATGGACAGATTAGTTCACGGTTGCAGACTAACATACATTATCCTTCAACCACTTGAGGTATTTAAAACTAGAGGAATACCTTTGCCATTAGAACCAGAGGAAACATATCCCTCTAGTGGCAAAAGTCTGCCAGATAGAAAGAGCACCATCTTTATGACATGCTATATTTCTTAAAAGTGGTATAGAGGAAAATAGAAAACAAAGAAACAAAAACCAGTAACAACAAAAATCCATGTAGAAATATGTTCTAGAGTGACCATCTTTTCAGTGATCTGCACATATAAGGGTCCAGTTTGGAAGGTGAAAGATGAGTCTAGTTACAGATAATGAGAAAGAAAATACTTGTATAATGTGATAGGTTTAACTTCAATATTCCAAAGATCTAAAGGTATTTTTCTTTCTTAATTTTCCACAGGTTATCTGACACGAGGTGATCTGAAAGAAAGAAGTCTTACAATTTCTTGTACCTTTATTTTAAAACTACTAGAAATCACATGATAAAGACTAACATTACCAACTTGTTTCGCATATACTGGGTCACAGAGGCCATTCTACATTGATGCCCTGGAGAAAAAGGGTAAATGTCGGCCACTGACAAAAGGCATTTTCTCTGATTAGCAGCTTAAAAAGCTATGAGGTGAACTGTCACACAGTTTCTTTCAAGTTATCAGAATCAACACAAGCGCTGTTTTTTGTGTGTTTTGTTTTGTTTTTTTTATTATTATTATTTCCAACAGTACACAGCAGGACATATATTCCATAGTTAATCCACAATTTGTCGGTATGCATTTAAAACTGTGCATACTACCTTCAGACTGTTCAGTTGTCAGGTGTGGATTTCATAGAATTGTCAGTAAGATTTTTATCAGGTGTTTCATAATGATACCATGGTCCATCTCCCCTCTGCCTCATCAGTCTGCGTGCCTCCAATTCCATCATCCTAAAAAAAAAAAAAAAAAAAAAAAAAGGTGCACCATAAACAATATGAAGTCTCTTGGTTTTGATCAGGCTGTTTAACATCTGGGCATCACTGACAGCAGCAATGAGTTTAGCATCTACTGTTTATTCTTACTATCGAAACACGGGTAATACCAAAATACAAAGGGTTCAACTAGAACATGAACTATTAAATCCTTCTATTTCATTTTTTTTAGCAAGTCTTCTCACAGGAAAGTCATAAAAGTATTTGCAGCAGTTCTGTTATAGGTCCTTGCTTAGTAAGGAGTTTGAGAGTCTTTAATACAGCTTTCAGCTAAAAATAAATAGAAGAAAAATAGAAGTGAATGTGATGGTCGAAGGTGCTATGCTGCCTTGGTTCCAATAGCAACGGCTTGTGAAACTCAGACTTTCTTCTGTTACCACAGTTTACTCTGAGTAAGTCTAGAATAAACCTAGAACATCGCCATTGCTGCCCACAAAAATTGCAACAGTAGCAAGGAAGGCGACCAGTCCTGTAAATTGTGTCATTTAGCTTCTCAAGCCATAAGCATGAGCAGAGGCAAAAAGAGCTGTCCATTTCCTGACTCAGGAAGACGTACCTATAACTTTATAAATATGAACTGTTTTGAAGAGATACTGCTGTTTCACAAGACTGCCCTCGGATTGTTCCCGTTCTGGTAATCTTAATACTGAGAAGGCAGGGGTTACAACTTCCAGTGGGGCACCAGCCAGTACAGCAAGCACTAGGGTGATGTACAGGCAGCCAAGTACACTATGTCAGCATTCAACTCACCATTAAGCAAAATACAATACTCAACTACAGTATGTACTAACACTTACAAACACCTTAACAATACAACATACCTCAGGTCAGTTTTCTTTGCTTCAATATCGAGCAAAGCCATATGCTTCTCATAGTTCTTTTCAGGGGGGTCAAAGAAGTAACGAGCTATCCAGCGACTTATAGGGTGCTGGAAAACACAAAAGCAGAAATCATTTATGGAACTTCCAAGTAGAAATGCCATCATACTTAAATCACATAACATGTTTCCAATCCTGAAGACACGATCAACGCTATTATTACTGTTAGAATGACAGCACCCATAAAGTTAAAAAACATGCTCAACTATTTGTAAGATCAGAACCCTAAAATGTTAGATTTCATTTGCTATTTCTGTTATCTAATGCCAAAATAAGCTACAGAAGAATATTCTGTAGCAAAATGAAAAACAAGTTAAGGGAAGACATTCATTTTCTTTCTGTTGAATGGTTCTTTTAACTGCCACTGTCATCACAGAAGTGGATTCCAAACCTCTTACTGTAATCAGTAGCATTTTAAAGTATTGCTTCCACATAGAAGTCATTTTAATATGAACAAAAGTTAAACGAGTTGAAAGAGCAATAAGAGTATTGCTGGGTTCAGCTGCTTTCTAAGAAAACCAATAAAATGCTTGCAGTAAGAACGTTGAGCTTTCTGATCACAAAAATCTTCAATTCCAAATTTAAAAGCACAAGAGATGGTGGACTTTGGAACACTACCATAGTCATACAGAAGAAAGTAACATCACTTTAAACTCCAGTTTCTTAAGAGTCGTAGTTCAAAAGCTATAAATAAAGACAAAAACTGGATGCTAAGTATAAAAAGCTCTGTATGTGACACAGTCAGACCATTCTTAACATTTTGGAATGTTATAAAAGAATTCTTGGCATATAGCTTCAGCAGTTTACCTGCATAAAGTTAGAAATCAGCCAGCACATGCATCTACCTATGTCAACAACCAGATTTCCTCCAGCAACATGCACATTCCATAATACTGAAGAAAAGCAAGTTTGCCAAAATTATAACTGGACAATTCAAATTCTACTACTCTGATACCCAGTGACAGGAACGTGTCTGTTCTCACTACCAGACTCCACACAGTTTACTCCCAAAACTAGCATCAAGAGGAAAGCTGTCCCTAACGCATCACCCCCTTACACGTTACACTCACTTTGTAGTATTCCCAGTATTCTGGAACATAACCTTCAGGAATCTCTGCAAGTTCCGCTTCACCTGATAAGGAATGATCATTTCATTATTACTTCGTTATTACTTCATTTATTTCAAGTATTTCATATGCTGCCTTTCACATTAAAACAAATAAAAAACAGCAACAACAAAAACCAACACTATTTCATGTGGAGAGTACCTAATCCGTCACCTTGAACTCTACTGAGAAAAAATGGACTTCTTGTAGTTTTCCCCAGACATTTCACGTCTAGCTCAGACATTAAGCCATGCACCAGAAGGGTGAAATGGGCAGCCATAAAGAGCTATACATAAGAAATCATGAAGATCAAGTCCACAGGAATGCCCTTTAAAGAATATGAGCTGAAAGCATGTTTTATTTTTAATCTCTCTGTTCAATTAATTCCATATTATTACAGTAGATTAAAACAAGTATCGCCAAGCAGCATTTCGATTTTTTTTCAAGATAAAAAGCTACAATTGCAGTCTATGCAGCTTTCTTAAAGAAGTATGCAAAACAAAGTATGAAAGACTCTGTTCTCTAAACCTCGCTGATGTCTAAACTACCAAAACATGAAATTTGTCAGGTTTTAAAAAGGTGGAAAGTTTTTAGAAAAATCAACAACTGATGAGATTTTTTTTTATTATTATTATTATTTTTTATGAAAATAGACAAAATAACAGTAATTCTTAGACCTATTTCATGGTCTTCCAAAGAGCAAGCCTCAAACATTTGTGTATTTTTTTCTATCCAGCACGCTTAGCTTCCATTTGTCCATTTAATGATGGTGACTGTGTACTTAGCTTGGTCATGACAGAGCACTCACCAATGAAGATGTTGACATACGTTATGAATAGCACCACTGGTATCCCTGTCAGAAATATATAGAATCTCTGTAAAAGGGATAAGGAGAAGAAGAATCAATGTGGAAACTCAGAAGCCTGACAAAATTTAGATGAAGTTATTTTGAAAATTCAGTAACACGCAGTAATTCTTAGTTTTCACTTATAGTTCAGATTGAAATGTTATAAAGTAACATTGCTGGTTAAATTGAGTTAATTAACAAACTAGAGTACAGGCACTGCGATGCTGTATCAGTCCATGGGCCCGTTTACTTCAGCACTCAATCTCCCAGATAGGTCAATGTCTGCAGAAGCATTTCCCTGGATGCTGCCTCAGCATCTCGTGATGACTGGCTTCAGTATTTAACCGTAATGAGGCACTAATACCAATGCAATATTGTCCAACGCGAACATAACCATTGCTAGCTTCGGTAGCTGTGGAAGACAGATAAAGGCCGCCTGATCGCACAAAAACGAGCAGGATCAGGTTAGCTGCTACCCATCGTAAGAGGTGCTTCTCACGGGGCGAACTCAGGTCAGGCTTCCTAAGTCTAAATCTCTGGTGTTACTGGTCTAGATAATTGAAGGCAAACCCAGCAGAAGAGTAACCTAATATGTTTTTAAAAGGAGGATGAATTAGAAAGCATTTGCAGATTATGCATATATGAACACAGACATATAAGAACGCTAATACAACGTTAACTTCACTACTATCACAGTCCTTGCTCTGATGCCAACCTTTTATCTTTTTACTTCATCAGGCTTTTTTATGACATAAAACAACATTTTTTAGAAGGACTGAAAATTCTTGTTTATATAAATAGCAGTAACACATTTCGGATGCTTTACATAAAAAGGAAAAATAAGATTTTAAGAGACTCTTAGATACATTCGGAATAACAAATCTGCTTGCGTATTAAGTTTGTTTTAAACTCACCAGCAAACTCAGAAATCGAGCATCATAAAAGCTTGTTGCCTTGATAATAAACATTCTCTTCCCATGGCTGCTGTGTCGGACAGGAACTGAAAATTGAACCAAAGCGTTATGGTTTTTAATCTGCTTGTTGGTTGGACCGGGACAAAGTCAGCAATGCAGGCAGAGGACAGAGAAGCGTACAGCAGTGACCAAGCAGCTGTGTGCTGGTTTGCCGGAGGATAATGATGCTCCTAAAGCTTGCCTCAACTAATTTACAGTTTGGATAGGATTAACCTGTTTCTCTTCCAACTTTATAAACGGATCCATCACTATTCGGATGTCCCTACAAACACATTACTGAGTCCAATTACCTCTGCACAGGGCCAATTACAGGATCATTCCGCTTGGAGAAGACCTGTTACCTGATACTACGAGCCCAGCAGCTCGGTACGACAGGCTCTTGGCCCACCACCACTTCCAGCACAGGGGCCGAGCCCCTCAGGCCGGGCCGGGCAATGCCAAGCGCCCCTCTCAGCCGCTCGCTGGCCCCGCGGCCTCCCGCTCCTCGCTCGGGTCACCTCCGCTCCCCAAGGTCACCTCTCCGCCGGGTCCCTCCCCTCCATCCCCACCGTCCCTACAGCCCCCGAGGTCCTACCGACGGTGCCGGGCAGGCGGGCGGCCCCGGCGGCCCAGGGGAACCGAGCGCTGCCCCCCGCCGCCGCCCGCCGAGCTCCCCAAGCAGCCGCCGCCCGCAGCAGCAGGCTCATGGCCGCCATGGCTGGTGCTGGCAGCGGGGCGGGGCGGGCGGGCGGGCGCGAAGCCAGGCGGGCGCCATTTTGAGGAAGGGCAGAGCGCGCCCCGTGCTTCCGGCGCCTTCGTGCGCGACGTCCGCGGCGCCGGGGAAAATGGCGGCCGCCTCCGCCGCGATGGCCGCCCTGGGCCGGCGCCTGACGGGTGCGCTGCGGCTCGCAGGAGCGCGGCCGGGCCGGGCGGCTGCCGGCCTCCACGGGTAGGCACCGGCGGGACCGGGGGCTGCGGGGCCGCCTGAAGGTGGAGGAGCGGCGGGGAGCCCGGGAAGCCGCCCGTGGGCTTTCTCAGCAGGGGGTGCGGGGGTCCGCGTTCTGGGACGTCTGCTGAGGTGCGGGGCTGTGGGGCAGAGTGAGGGGGAGGAGCCTTTAAGTGTAATATTGAGACCCTCCACCTCTGTGCTACTATTTTTTGCAGCCCTTATTATGCTTATAGTGTGTGTTTCCTTATGCTTCTACTAAGCATTTACTTAAACTCAGTGTACTTAAGCACAACTTATGCTTATACTAGCTACTTAAACTCACCATCCTGAGCGGCGTTGCTCATTTATTTATTCTTTTCTGAATTTTAAAATCTGTATTTGTTTATTGAGTATAAATAAATGATAATTGAGACAAGGGGAATACAACACCAAGATGACACCTTCATGAATAACTGAACCCGCGTCTTCTGCCCCTAGACCCTGGTGTTTCTCAGCCTTTAGGGCCTGTGACTTCATGAAGGAAACATTCCCATCTACCTGGATGTTATTTTTTTGTGTAATATGTTGTTGTTCCTTTAATTGTTACGCAGATTAACACGGAACCTATTCCACAAGAACCTGGCAAAAATTGAGCCCCCCCATCAGTTGAAGTTCCTGCATACTACTCTGTCCCGGAATGGTCTGGAGGAGTTTTTTGATGATCCAAAAAACTGGGGAGAAAAAACAGTAAAGTCTGGTGAGTTATATTTAGCATTTCTGATAGCAGCCTTTGAGTCACTTAAGCTCAGCTGAAATTTGCCCTATTCTTTTGAATTGTAGAAAGCTATGTAACTATGACTACAAGCATAGCTAAATATCCATAAGGATAGCTTTGCAAGAGGTATTATATTTTTATAACAACGTACGTGTTCTGTTGATCAGCTGAGCCAGAAAAAGCAATTTCAGAACAAGAGAACTTTATTAAATTAATATTTATTGTGGGTTTTTTTGTTTGTTGTTTTTTTTTGTTTTGTTTTGTTTTTTTTTAAACAGGGGATGCATGGAATATAAAACAGCTAAGGGCCAAGAGTAGCGAAGACTTGCACAAACTTTGGTAAGTTTTAGTGAAGTAGCTTTTCTTCTGTCAGAGCAGCTCTGCTTTTTGTAAAAAACAAAATGTGTCTGTATTAGCCAGTAAATCTGTTCTGCCAGTCAACTCTGCATACATAAGCGTGCTTTGGCCTTGAAGCAGCCCAAATCCTGATACTGTTCAGAACGTGGAAGCTGTTCTGCAGATAGTTGTATTGTAGATGTGTCCAGTACGAAGGGTTCAAGTTCAGTACAGAGGTTAAGTTTGAACCCTGTGGGGCTATCTGAACAGCAGAAAAGATTTTTGTGGAAGGGGCCTGTGCTGGAGCTAACCACAAAATTAGATCAGACTATTCAGAGTTTGAAAATCTGAGACTGGAGATTGCATTGTCACCAAGGCAACCTGTGTATGGGCTGAACTAGTGAATAATTGCTGGTGTATCTAGAAATTATTTTTGAAGTACTGTGCTTTCTGATCTAGGTATGTTCTACTGAAGGAAAAAAACATGCTTTTGACTTTAGAACAAGAATCAAAGAGACAGCAAAAGCCCATGCCAAGTCCAGAACGATTAGAAAAGGTAACTCTTTCATATTAGCTAAAAATTTAAGCAAAATGGCTGAGTGAAAGGTGAAGCTTTCTCAAGCTTGTTAAGAACCATGTTTTAGATTTCTCTTTTTTTAGTATGAGCACAAACAACGTGCTCAAGTGACATGGGGGAATGGCCTCTTTACCTGTTAGTCCACAGGTGTGAGAACACTCATGATGGAACTCATAATACATTTGACCTTTCATTTTCCTTTAAGATTTGTCAGAGATCTTCATTGGGAGTCTTGAGTTGTCAGCATTGTGTTTTGTTGGCCCATCCTGAAACTATTTCTTAATTCCAGGTACAAAAATCTATGAAAAATATTGACTTAGTAGTCAAAGAAAGAGAAACTGCTTTGAGACTTTTACAAACTGGCCATGAAAAACCAGTGCCTGGCGAGTGGAGAAATGACTTCTTAGGACGCACCTACTGGTATGGAAATGAGAACTTTTCTTGCATATGCTTGAAATTTTCATATGGTATTTCTCTTGATCAGAAAAACATTCTGTTCTAATCATTAAAGGACACATACTCTATAGAAAGAAGCAAGTTTTCTAGTCAGCATTCAAGAGCTTCTTGAGTTACTCATTTTTTAATATGGTTGTAATTGCTCTAAATAATTCTGTGGTTAAACTCAACCATTAACTGTAACAAAATTAGTTCTGTGCCACTGATAAAATTTCTGCAGTGAGGGAATGTCTGCTGCTGTAGATGGGTCTACACAGGCCATCTGTGCAGGCCATATGCAAGAGAAACCCCAAAGAGAAATAATAGTCTATATTTAGAGGGCAAGACTTAGGTTGCCTAGGCAGATTTGCACTTGACATGGCACTCAAACACGGGCATTCAGAAGAAAACTCATAGAAACAAAGCTCTCTTCACAGTCTGTTTACATTGGCTTTTGAGAATTCTCTTATGAAGGAGTAACACTTTAAACTATAAATGGGAAGAATCACTATCTGTTTTGGGCCCGCTCTTCAGATGTTTACAATTCTTAAAGTAAGACTACTTTCTACAGGAAGATGCTGAGCTATGTTTGAAACAAACCAAGCCAGCAGAGCTGAAAGTAAATACACAACTACAAGTTGTGTGATCTGCTGATCAGACCATGCTATCACCCAAGAAGTCTGGTAGAGTTCAAGAATAGATAAAAACTATTTGTTCTATAATCACCTTTATCAACTTTAACAGGTACACATACAAGGAATGGCCAATACCATGGTACCTGAACAGGAAATACAAAAAAAGGAAGTTCTTCTACTTACCTCACGTGAATCGCTTCATCAGGTAAAATGAAGTTTTTGACGCAGAAGAATATTTTCATGTTCCTCAGTTTTCCTTCTTCCACTGTGCAAGGAGAAGGGGTTTTTTGTTTTGTTTTGTTTTTTAAACTGTGAGTAGACTGAAAACAAGGATTTTATAAATTACGGCTTGCTCTGTTTCATTTTGCTGTTCTCATCTTAGTTATTTGGAGATTTAGTTATCTATCAGGTTGTCACTTTACATGTGATTTAAACAATTCCTCCCAGAGACTAGTTTTTATAGTATTCAAAAGCAGAAGACAATGATGAGTCTGCTTTGCAGGCATTTTTACCTATCAAAAGCAAACTAATTCTGCAATCATTACACAGTGGGAGCCTCTAATTGATTAGGGTGGTGGGCTCATCATGGATGTTACACACTGCCTGGAAACTAATTATGCTTTCTTTATTTCAGGCTCAGACTTGAAAAATATTTACATGCAAGGGCAAGACGACAAAACCTAGAGAAGAAGAGACAGAAGGTCTTACAAATGAAGTTTCCTCATCTTGCTGTAAAATCTCAGAGCCAATAATGTTTTCAAAGCGAGCTGCAAGCACTTGGCTGAGTGTCTTTGACTGAACATGGGAGCAAGTTCTGAAACCAGTGAACAACTTGACTGAACGTTCCTGATGGTTTTCCATCTTTATTTTATCCCACATTTGGACCTAAATTAAATATGTGATCTGAAATTAAAGAGCAGCTTTAGTATGTAACTCAAATTAATCCTCCCCTTTTTTTTTCTAGAAACATTTGAGAAGTGACACTAACCAGCTGTTGTAAGAGTGAAACGTGTTATGAACAGTGATGAGCAGCCAGACAAAGGCATAAAGCATAGGGGTGTTTACCTGCTCTAGTTTCTTGTTAGAAAGCATTAAATATTTAACATATGAACTTCTAACACTGCGGTCTTAATACCTGTATTTCTAGAGGCCTATGACAAATTCAAATACTTGCACAGTGTTTTTTGCAGTGCACAAAGTGTTTGTAGGAAGACTGGTAGTAGTCTTCTGTGGAAGGCAGGGAACCTTTTACTCATCCTTACTGTTCTCACTGGGTGGTAAACACCTGCTTCATGAAAGCTTTTAACCTCCTTTGGAGGTAAGGTAGAAATTTAGAATGAAGCCCCCGTTTACACAAGTAGTCTGTCAGGAAGCAGACGTGCTATGCTACGTAATATGAGACACCAGAAACTCCAAGGGAACCAAAACTGCATTAGATATCTTCGTCATGTTGACCTGCTCTGCATCACATGAAATACCTTCCTCATAGAGGGAGGCTCTTGACAGTGGTGACAAGACCCCAGAACTTTTGCTCTCTATCTGGTACTAAACCACTCACAGCTATTACCATTGTACTGTAATTCTTCTGTTTTATGAAGATAAATGGAAGAGTTGATAGTCAAGGAAACCTAAGTGCCTGATGTAGAAGGAAAACTTTGAATTTACAGTCAATTGTCAAAGAGAAACAAAAGCCTACTTTATCTCTTCACCTCTAGCTACAAGCTGTCCGATCACTCCTAGTACTTCACTGATGCCACAGTAACTTCATGCTTGAACTCAGACAAGTCCTTCTTCCAGTGTAACAACAGCAGGTGATTGTATCATGTTGTAGCTGACTTAGATTTGCCTCCTTTTGAGAGGGAAGCATGGTTTGTCAACAACTTTGACAACAAGTTGGTCTCAAGAGCCACCTGATTATTATGGTATGACAAAAACAGGTTGTTTTGATAAATTACTTTATTGCTTGGAGGTAACATGAAACGGTTTTCAACTAGAGGCCCCAGCATTATTTACCCACAAGGTCTTTTAGGATACTGAAAACATAACAGTATCGTTTATATTTTTTTAAAATCAGTTAAATGCTATTTGGTTTTCCACAGCTTGTAAGATAAGGAGCAAAACTTCACTGTGTTACAATACAGAACATCATACAGGTGTAAATTTGAGTTGCTTTGCAGCAGCACAGAGCTGCATTGATAGCCAGTTCCTGCTGAAAAAGTCATCCCACTTCCTCTGCCCCTGAGTGCACGCTCCCCAAGCGAAACGCAGGCACTTACTGACCTCGCTATGAGTCAGCCAGAGCTAAACCAGCAATAAACAGACAGCGACTGCCCCTCTCAGTTACAGCTCACTGAAAAATGTCAAGCCACATCCTGAGGTCTTCTCTGACTGTTCCCCTAGTCTTGGAAAGACAATTCTCTGCTTTACTTTCCCTGTCTAAAGTTTTGCTTCTCACCCGCAAAGGCATTCAGCATATTATATACATTCTTTAGAAATCTAGTGGAAAGAAATGATTGTTTACTGAAACAAAATCGCTCCATAATAGAAAATCAGCAACCAGTGCATAATATAACATTCACTAAATGGAATGTAACACTCTGTTAGACAGTAAAAGTTTGCCCTGAACTGACTGCCCTATAGTAGATTAGTAAATACAAACTTTCCATTTTTAAAACAGAAGAGTAACTGTTTCTCTGCAAGTACTCACGAAGTTGCTCAAATAAAAGAGAGCAAATTTTATTAGGCGAGAAGTAAGCAATTTAAGGCCAAAGTACTAGCAAAGGAAGACTAATATATGAAAGTAGACGAGACGTTAATAAATTTGTGCAGGCATTTGCAAGGTTATGCCTCTATCTATTAGCTAACCTGTAAAGCTGTTCCCAGGAAAAGATACTAGAGAAAATAGACATTTATACAAAATTATAAAATGCTCATTATATGAATTATTGCTTTACAAAGGACAAACGTCCTTTTTCTATGATAGTACCAATTTTAGGTCTCTCAAAATTTCTAAGGTTTGTTAAAAATGGAGTTTGAATTATGCAAAAAATCCAATATAAATTTTCTACAAAAGAGTCCATCCCATTCCTGAGTATGCTAAAGCTATAAATCAGAAGAAGCACTGAGGAGGCAGTTTTCACAGTAAGAGGTTTAGGGGCATTTTCTTTCTACGCACTGTTTCCCTCCTTCCTCATATTCTTGTTTAGAAATCCACATCTGTTGAAAAGTACCCTACAAAAAAAAAAAATAGTAAGTGAAACATTAAATTTGCACAGAAGGAAAAGCAAGCAAGTCAAATGATGTAAGAAGACTGACTCCACATGCTACATAATCTTTTTCCTTTGACTTTCGTAGCACTAGTGATTAAACTAAAGATAGGAAGTTGCAGTACCAGAAGCTGATTTCTGTTGCCCTTTCTGATACTGCTAAATGAATCCCCACAAACTTTTCCAATACTCAGTAACTTGGACAACGATGTTCATGCTTGTGATGAAGAAACAGGTTTGCAACTTTCACGACATACTACATACACATCATTTTTACACACCATATTTCAAGGCTGCACCTTGCCATTATAAATGGGAGGCAAATTAAGTTTGGATTGATCAGAAATGCTCAGGTAACTATTGCTCCAGTAGCACAAACTCTTCAACGCACACGTATGTGGAATTAAGTTTTTGGGTAACAGCGCTGCGTAGCATAGTAAAAGAGGTTTACTAACCAAAGAAGCCAAAATTGAACCGCCAATCCACGAGCTGAATCGCCGCTCCACGGTGGTGTTGTTTGCTATCAACTTCAGGCGCATGCTCTGATAGAAAAGGAGGTAAAACAGAAGAACAATCAGGTCCAAACTGTAGGCTGGTGCCCGTTGGTCACATGAGAAGGGCAGCACAAAGAACTTGGTGTATATACCAATATGCAGGTGGAAAATACCTATTTTATTCATCTTGCAGTAGAGCTCATCCGCCCTGTATTTAGAATCCCAGAATAGCCACATTGCAACAGAACAGAAGTCTAGCTGGCTTTTATCATGTCTCCCAACAGGGAGCAGCAGCAAATGCTCGAGGCTAAAAACATAGCAGGTAAAGAGCAATACTACTCACAGGACTACTTCAAGTGTATACTGCGTCTGAAATGTCTAACATCATCGACCCTAATTCATTAATCAGTTTTGGAGTGACGAGACTTCAGAGAGACTGAATGTGCCTCAAGCTAGCCAGCAACACTTCAGGAGAGAGGCCATCGAGGGCAAGAAAGAGCAACTATTGTTTAGGGAGAAGTACAGAACTTGAAATCACAATCTGAAAGTGTAAATGGAAGAACATGCTATCAAAAAAGCACCTATTTGCTGCAACTCATATTTCAAGTTTCCAAGGCTTGTGGGGGGTTTTTTCTTTGTTTGTTTTTTGTCTTTAGAGAGATTTTTTTTTTTGTCTTTAGGAGATCTTTTACCCTGCAGAAATCCCTTCAGCTGCTGGGTTCCTAACAAGATCAAAGGTACTTTGTGTATTTATGCAGCAGAAAAGCAAAGTGATAAATACAGTGGTTTAAAGAGGTGCTTTACCGGTGGAGTTTTCTGAGACAGCTCTCTGTTCAATCTATCCGTGAAACTCTGTATTAGAGTGTTTCCTCCTGCCACAATCACACTGCCATAGAGACCCTAAAAGGACAATAAGCAACATATGTTAATCCTGAAATCAACTTTCCCAGAACATATTACCAACAGCAATAATCCATCACTTGGTAGCAACAATACTGCATCTCCCAATCCAATTAATTGTAATCATGTGAAAAATACTTCAGGAGATCTTAATGATATTCAAGGAAGACAGAAGCTGTGTGATTAAAGATTCTAAATGATTTCACAGAATGTTTTCTGCTGTAGGGAGCCCTACACCTACAGATACATTCTCTATCCAAGCTGGTTTCCTTTCAGCTAGATGTTCCAATCACAAAGACAACGTTCATGGCACTGGAACGGTTTTCCATCTTATTAATGATGCACTTGGTGAACACAAGTCATAGTTTGCCCTATGCAGGCAGCCTGACTCTCCATTTAAGAGTAAAAATTTTTAAACTAACCCCGGTGCAGACCACATCAAATTGGAATCCTTTCAAATTGACACCCAAAAGTGGGAGAGCACTGTTTTAAGTTCTCCTCTAAAACCCTTCCTCCTAGTTGCCCCAAACGTCCCATATGATTGGCTATGTTTAAGAAGTACATGTTTCAAAAAGCCCAGGAATCTGAAGATAACGCTCAAAGTTATGAGCACAAAATGCTCATCTCATCTGAAGCTAATCCACATTATGCACCACCAACCACAAAACCTAGACATTAGCTACTTACTCAGTGTTTCTACCTACGTATAAAAGTCCAAAATCCCAACTGAGCATTCTGTAAAACAAAATGGGAATCCTACATGTTCTTCTATACAACTATGTAATACTTAGAGAATTATTCAAATGTGCTTTTCACTATCCTAGGAATCCTGTATTTCTTATCAACCACTTTCTACCTCCCCCCAAGAACTCCATCAGCACAAGAAGCATCTATGCCTTAACCAGTACATGTCTGACACTTACCGGCCTGATGTCTATATCACACATTCCAACGCTTGTTGTGACAACATGGCTCACACCCAGCATCGTGTTACCAGACAGACCCTAGAATTAAAATTAGTAATTCACACATCAGCACTTCAAAAGAGCAAGGCATATCAAAGGCCTGAATGAGTTGAATGAACAAACATTTTATTAAAGAGGGAGCAAAACATTTTTAGGGAAGAAAAAAATATTTCTAATTTTTCCATTCAGCTAGCTCATCACTGCCCATTTTGAACTACATTTCCTCCTTCACTAGCCTGACCCTAATAAAACAAGACAGGCAAATTTTACTGCCCCAGGAACCACATGATAAAAATACGCACATACAAATCAGGAAATTAGGAACATCATACAAAAGGAAGCCATGTGATGAACTAGCGATTTAAAGCCTTCCAATTATTACACATCACAGTTGTTTTACCTTTACATTAGAAGGGTCAAATAATCCCTCAGGGATTTTTAGACGCTCGGCACCAAAGTCACAGTTATAGCCGTTAGGGAACTCATAATGAACCGTTGGCATCTGTGCTGCTACCCTGGAGCAGTCAGAAAATGGCACGTTAAAGTAAAATGCAAAGTACAATGTCACCTAAGTAGCATTATAAACCAAAGTTTCAATGAGAGTATCCTGATCGATATGAATTACACTTTTAATAGTATTCCAAGATGCATGACATCATAATATTAAATAAACTATCACCTGCATGTATACTGTATTTCTATTTTCAGAAATAAACAGATTTATCTAATTGCCTTCTGTAATCAAACAAGCTAACAGCAGTGAACAGGCAAAGTTCATTGAACAACTGATAATTTCACAAGGACAAAAAATAGTGACGTACTGTTCATCATAGGTTGAATCTGATACTTGGAGCACAGAAGCTTGGAAGTCCTGAATGACACACTATGGAGATAAGAATTATATGGTTACAACAGTCTGTCTATATTTCAATAGAATGTATAGAATTAATACTGTTCTTTTTAAGATTTTCTAGTTCTTTAGGAGGAAAATCTGATGTACTTGTAAACAAGACTTCCTTACGGGATGCCCAGGGGAGTTTGAGAGTTGGAGAAATGACTTACGTTACACATGTAGTTGTGCCAAGATCTAGTGACCTGGGGTAGCTTCTCTTTTCTCTTCCAATTTGCTGGTGACCCCTCACGAACCGCTTCCTGAGATTGCAGGGAATATGATCATCAGTTCACCATTTGAGCCCAGACGAACACTTACTAAAAGTTACTTTCCTACCTTTGAAGCAATCATATATGGAGGAATTATCTCAATATTCATTTCCTGGAACAGTTCTCGGCACTGCATAGTAATAAAGTCTCCCGCAAGTGGTGATTTTACAATACCTGAAAGAGACAAAAAAAAAATGAAGACATGAAACCAACCTGGAATGCACTAAAATCAGGATGAACTCTTCCAACACACTCTTACTTGTCCGAAGGTACTGTTGGGTGGTGTTTATTGTTGTTGTTTTTCAGCCCCAATATTTAAGGAGATAGATACACATTTAAAAATAATAATAAACCTGTAGAAGTAGAAAACAAGCCAACTGACTTTGATACTGCTGTGCTGTTATCCATGGAAGTTTTTACCTTGTTGAAGTACGTATCCATCATGCACTGGAATAGCAGTGGTGTGTGTTGCCCCGCTATCCAGGATGAGACCTGTAGATCTCCCATTAGCAAAACTAGCCACAATGATTAAAGAAAACACTGTAATTTTCACCTTAGACAAAAAAAGCCATACAATTTGAGCATAACCAGGAATAAGGACCACAAAGTTTCATTCCTTGGCTCTACAAGTTTTCCCAGACACATCGTATTTCTATGAAGTGCACAAACTCATAGAGACAACATTTAACTTAGACCTATGAACTAACTTCAGCTTTGGATGCACGACGGTGACAACTCAAGTCAATACTATGCAGTAAGCTCAAAGTACATCCAACTTATTTAGATTCTAACCCCAAAAAAACTGTTATTAGTTTAAAATAATTACGAATATTCATCTTAAGGCTATGGGAAATTCAAACTCTGTATTACTGTACCTAGTAGTCTGGACAACACCATTTCAGTTCTGTAATATTTTTACCAGTACAATGAGAACAAACAAACAAAAAAAATCATTGCCCGCAAGGACAACAGTCAGAGACTGGGAGGACTTCGAAACTGAGCTCTAAAGTTAAGAAATGGAAGTTGTTTACTTCCTCCCAAGATGTTTATGGAAAATTAATTTGAAGCAGAAAATTTAGACATGCTGTTAAACTAGGAGTTGCCTAGAATAGCCTTACTGTAACTTTCCAGGGGAAAAAAAAAAAGGCAGCGCAGATTTCCAAAGGATACGCTGTCAGAACAGCGGTTTTACACAAGAAAAACGCAGGGATGTTGTAGTGTTCAAACATCAATTCGGTCAGTTTTTCACGCTTTGCTCTGGTATTCCACTAGAAGAAGAAAAAACATGTAAACAAAAAGATGATACACTCATTATGAGCACGCTAAAAGAATGCTGGCAAAATGAGGAAATAATTAGTAGTTACAAAATATTAATGCTTATCTATCACTTAGAATTAAAAGAGTATCAATGTAAAAATACAGAAAAAAATCTGAAAAAATCAAGGGCAAAAAGTGATACACTATTTCACTATTGTAATAACGAGTTCTTTGCACTTCTACGGGTCTTCCAGTATCAGTCCTTCAAAGACCTTTCCAGAACAACTGACATGTCATTTTACAGGGGAAAACGGTAAATGAAATCATTTGCCCAGTTGAAAGAAAAATAGATCTAGGTTTTCCTGTTTGAAATATGTTCCTGCAGTTCTACTTTACCTGTGATTAAGTCAGGATGTATCTCAAATAATCTACACATTACTGAAGAAGTGCATTTTTTCCAAGTCAATAATTAAGATTAGTACTGTAAGGAAAATTACAATGGAAGCCTCTATACAGGCATCACTGGGCCGCCAAACAGGAAATAGGCACTGGAAACTCAACCATGCTCTACCATGTACAATCGCCTTCTCAGAGGGTGCATGAAGGCAGTTCTGTTTCCCTGCTAATTTAGTGATTTTTAAAGCTATTACAGAGAAAGCAAGAAATCCATGAATTCACCTCGCAAACATCAGCCAGCTACAATTTAACATAAAGGAAAAATGAAAGAGAAAATCCTATTCATAAAGATTTTATTAAAAATACGCAAAACTTTTGTATGGCAGGTCTACCTTACTTCTTCAGGTTTTAACATTTGCCTCTTGAATACTGAACATTACTAACTGAAAAAAACGATGTCAGTATTTTATTCCAGAAGTTGCATTCATTCACCTCTCTAACCCTACACAACCATTTGCAGAAAGGAAGACAAAAAGAAATAAAACTTCTCCACTCTACATATTACTCTGTCACATAATAAATATTTGACAGAAGACTGAATGCACTGACAAGTTTTTATTAAGTGTCAAGTATAACGTAAGACATCCACACATCTTTTTTCTTTTACTTTAGTCAGAAAAGTAAGATTTTTAATTTTTTTAATTTATTTTCGATAATCGAAAAACAGTAGTGCATAGAAAGTACTTTCTAACTCATGCCAAGTATTTCAAATTGTTGTCTTTAAGACATTTCTTGTAATGCAATTATATTCCAGAACCCGCTAAGTATTTTTAAATTTGTTACTTCTGTAATTAAATTTTAAAACTTCAAAGCTACCAGCCAGCATCAGATTTCTCCAAGACTAATGCTCGTAGATTCAGCAAGAAGATGCAGTTAAAACTTCTCAAAATGCAAAGCTGCTTTTACTCACTGGTGCTTCAGACATAAGGACAGGATGCAGACTTGCTTCAGATTTAATATGCATCTTGTAAGTGTGATCCAAAATTGCCTGGAAACTATCCCAGTCTTCAACTGTAATGACATTGAAGCAGGCAGATTAGTTACTTCTAAGTTCTGATCCACTTCATAAATACACAAAGGTTTCCTGATGCCTTTTTTTTTTTTTTGCATAGAGCTCTTCAGTCAAGAGCTGTCCTCAGCAGACCTACACCTCTTGTAACACCTTCTGCTTTGCAGAATTCTTCATAACTCTGAGTTGTGATCATAATGCTTAGAGAGGAAGAGAAGTCCACCAACATTATAAATCACCTGCACTTTATTTTGTAAATCACGTATCCGTTCTTATGGCCAATAGCCTCTGTTCACACACATTACAGGAATAAGCTTAAGAACCATTTCCAAAAATTGCCATTTATCAGAGATGTCTAAATCAAAGCCATCAAACAAGGAAGAACTCTACAAGTTTTCTCTTAAGACAGTAAAACGCCCAATATCATATTAAAATGTATTTAGTGAAAGCAAATCCTTTTCTTTATGGTCCTGTTCTCTATTCCCCAGATGAAAAAAAAAAAAAAGTTAACTTGTATAGCATCTGTGTACGTAAAAGCTACGACCTTCTGCAGGCTAGCAACGCAACTTTAAAAACAGGTAGAAAAAGACAGAGCACCATACTCATTCCATTTTTTAAAGGTGAAATGGCCTCCATATTCTCCCTTGGAACTCTGAGGGCATTGGTGTCTATGTAGTACGTCGGGCCCCCTTGTTTGCCCTTGTCACCATCTATCTCCATCAGAGTGCTGCCATTGTCCCTTTCCAGCACCACACCAATCGCTGTTGGAAAATCAACCTGCAACGCAAAAGGTAAGCCACGTATGAAAACTTGTTGTGCTTTCCTTGGATTTTTTGCTAACAATTCAGAGCTTAACTTATTGAATACAGGGAGAATAATATATATAATCTGAAAACTCATAACTAATAATCGAGTTCTAAGGCCACGTTACGCCCCAGCTGAGCCACACAGCTCCTCACCTTTGGACAGTCCTCGCCTGCATAGCCTGCCCTCACTGAGTATGAGCCGATGTCAAAAACAAGAGCGCCGACTTCATCTGAAAAGACAGTTAACGAAGAGGCAGTGAATGGTTATCGCACTCCACTACAGTCCTGCCCTGAGCTTTCTCTGCCCTGTTTCGCTTGTAAGAACAGCGAGCTGCAGCATCTTTTCCAATGCGCAGAGCAAGTTCTGTAGTGGAGGTACCGGACAGCCACCTGAAGGATGCTGAGCGGCTCTAATTGGGATGGATGAGGATAGGTTTGAGCCGGGACACCGCTACACCTTAGCTATATATAAGCAGAAAGATGATTTTAGGAGAAGAGGAGCACAGTGCCACCCACCAGACCACCACACGCAGCCTTTCCCTTCTCATGACGGCGAGGCGAGCCCGGGACAGCTTGTACCCCGGGGGCCGGGCGGGACCACCGAGCAGAAAGCAGTTCCCGCAACCCCCCCCCCAGCGCCCCTCAAGGCTCCCTCTGACCCCCAGCCCTCAGCGGGGCGCCCCGCACACCCCAAAAACCCCAAGCCCCCACCCCACCCGGCGGCCGCTTCCTCTGCCTCAGGAAGTAGCGGGGGGGGGGGGGGGTCGGGAGGGCTCGGGCCGGGCCTGGCCGCGGCCCCTGAGGGAGAGGCGGGGGCGGCCTGTGCGGGGGCGCCGGGCCCCGGAGGGAAGAGGGGGCAGGGACTCACCGCCCCCGTACACGCCGCCGCTCATGGCTGCCGCTGGGCCCGCGCCGCGCCGCTCCTCGCCTCACGGCTCCTCGCCCCGCCGCCCGGCAACAAAAGCGCCCCGGGCCCGCGCCCCGCCCGCCAATGGCAGCGCCGCTCCCGCCCGCCCGGCCCAACGGCCCCGCTCGGCGGCCAATCGGGAGAGGGGGAAGGAGGGGTTTAGGTGGGGAATAGCCAATCGTGAGGAGGGATGGGAGGGAAGGGGAGGAGCGGTGCGTGAGGGGAGGGGCGAGGCGTGAGGGGAGGGAGGGGCTGAGGAGGCGTTGCTGCGGGAGGGGGCGATGGGGGGCCGGGGGCTCGGCGGGGGCGGGCTGGCTGGCTGGCTGGCTGTGGAGAGGAGCGGTGGCTGCTGCAGCTGGCCCTTCACGCAGTCGTAGAATCATTAAATCATTAATCGTAGAATCATTAAAGTTGGAAAAGACCTCCAAGATCACCTGGTCCAACCAAAGTCACCCACTGAACCCTGTCCCCAAGCACCACGCCCAACCTTTCCTTGAACCCCCAGGGACGGTGACTCCACCACCTGCATGGGCAACCCGCCCCAACGCCTGGCTGCTCTTTCTGAGAAGAAATGTCTCCTCATCTCCAAGCTGAACCTCCCCTGGCACAACTTGAGGATGCTCTAGTCCCCTCATCGAGTCGTTCCTGTGCCTCTCCGTTGGGTGCCCCCACTGAGAATAAAATAAATGTGGGTTTGTTTCTTTTATCAAGTGTCTCTTGGTACCTCAGCCTTATCTCAGGACACTCCTTTGCACGTCAGTGACTTCAGGATGGTTCAGTGGTGATGTGAAGTCATGTAATCAAAGGGCATGCCACATGTCTTTGCAGTGTGCTGACTGACATTAATAGCGAATAATGAGCGGAATTAGAAGTATAAGAGAGAAAGTATAGACTTTTGCCTTAAGACAAAAATTAGTGCTAGCAGTCTCACTTCATCTTGTTTCTGTAGGTATTTCAGTACTTCCTACAAAGCTTTGTGTCTAAGTTGTGACCTAGTTTCAATTATATCTTTATTTACACTGAGTTTAATCAGAGAAGTAAGAAGAGAGAGAGAATTAATGTTTGGTGCACCCAGTAGTTTTATCAGGACGTTCTCTAAAACTACTGTGCGTAGAAAAATTACTACAACACGTATGATAAATTTCAGGAAACGTTATGCTAGTGAAGGAGAGAAGCAGGCTAGATGTGTGCATTTGGACTACAGCTCCAAAGATACTGCAATTAAAGTTAGACCGATCACCAGCAGTCTTCCCTTGAGTTTCGTCCTTGACCAAAACACAGAAAAATAGTGAAATCCAAGAATAATGGACAACCATTGGGTGGTTGGGTGGTTTTATTTTAAGCATGGTTATGAGGATGTCAGGACATGGTTGGAAATATTAGCTCTCAAGGGTAAGGAGTTTAATTTGACACAGTCTGATTCTCTGTTTCTTGAATAAGAACTTAATAATTCTATCTTGCAATTAAGAAATGTGTGGTTTTTACATAAGTTATAATGCAATAAAAATGCAAAATATAGATGCTAGTATTAGGAAGATAAATATAAATCTTACTTTTTCACTACCACATAAAGTCAGTGCACTTTGAATTTGTGTTAAGACATTTTTTAATGTTAATGTGTTATCATGATTTCCAGTATGTGGCACTAATACTCAAGGCAGAGTTGTCTGAGAAGGGGAATTAGTTACAGTTGGGAAAAGCAGTTCAGCAAATTTGGTATTAGAATTCCAGAGGACCTTGATTTAGCTTGTGCTTGTACTTAGGTTTTGTTGTAGTAATTGTTCATCATATTCATACAGTAATTGACACTTTGGGCCAGATCTTGCTTTCTCCACAACAGCTGCTTATGATTCATCAGCATGCCAGAAACAAAGACAACCTTGTGCTGCTTTATTTTTCTATAGTATTCAAAACAGAAGAATTCCCAGTGATGCCAGCAGAACACGTGTGACGGAGTAAAGAGGTGCATGGCTGCATGAGGACATTCCTGTGCTTGACTAATCCTTCCTGCTCCAGTGGCTGCTCAGGACCAATGGTAGGAATTGGCTGTGTGGATAGCCTCACAAAATTTACTGATTTACTGTATGTGACCTATTTAATAACTCTAGAGTTGGACGTTAAGATAAATTGTCATCAGGAATAAATGGAAGAATCGTTTTAAAAGTCAGGCATGAATCAAGACACCAAATGATGATACTTATTAGTAAGCAAAAGTTAATTTTATCAGTGGTAGTCAGGAGAACGTGGAGCTTCCTGATTAATGCCCTGAGTGCTTTAAAGCTTCACTAAGATGTAATTGGTTCAAGCAAGTGCATTCACCACATACCATGTATATAAAGCAATGCAGATAGTGATGTATATGTGAAGCCAAAACTGAACAGAACGGTATTTTGTTTCGCAATAAGCTGTATTTCCCCACTGGGTTGTTGGTGGCCTGTTTTTGAACGGTACCATACAACTGGTGGTGAATCTCTCAGACTGCAGTGCCAACTTTCAGATTGTGGCAGCAAACTGCCTGTGACAGTGGTTTATTCATAATGTCTGTCCTTCTTCATTGATTGCAAAATGCGTGTTAAAGGTTTTATTTTTCTTATTTTCTGAAGAGGTCTTAAGTGTTTATGTGAGCTAAAAAAGCATCTGTAGATGAAAAAGCAAAACAATCGTTAATACTCATTCACTCAAGAACTTTGTGTGACCTCTTAACTTTCTGCTTTTGTTGCTGAAGTATTTGGGTACTTTGTTAGTTTTATCAACATCCCTGTAAGGAAGGGAAGTATGAGAATAAATATGCTATCATCCTCCTGCAGAGAAAGAACTAGGACACAAACTACATGTTATGTCTAATTAACAGGCCTCAACGTCGCCACACTTTAGGTTCTTACCTGAGACTGGAATGCAAGCACTGAGTTATGTTTCGTATAAAATGTACTACAGGCAGACACTTAAAACTGAGTGAGAGCGTAGTCACTGTACCGGATCTTTGGGCTGTTAAGTTGAAAATACTGAGGAGAGGAGCTATGTCTGAAATCTGTTAACTCCACCAAGGGAGTCACAGGAATATATGTCCTAGAATCCTCTTTTGGAGCTGGTGTGTCCAACTTGTTCATTGGCAAAAAAAAAAAAAAAAAGACTTATGACTCACTCTCACTGTAGAACGTGACTGAAGGAAAAGGTGATGCTGCTTGCTGTTAGTAGACCGTTAGCTTTCCATCACTGATAGATGGCCTGATTATTTTGTGGGGGGAAAGGGTGGGTGGAAAAAAAAAAAAAAAAAAAAAGAGAGAAGGCATGCTAAAATGCCATCTGATTTTGGCTGGAATAATAGGAGCTAAGATGCACTGGAGAATTGAGGAAAAAAATAATATTGGTGCTGCTTTATTCTTCTGAACCTGAAGTGTTTTATGTGAAACCAAGCTGGAAGACTCTTGTTCTCAACGTGGTACAAATTCTCAGAGACAGCTAAAATGTGAAGCAACACTTGCCTGGAACTGGTCCTGAGATAAAAGGTCTGCTGTGCTAAGCCAGTTCCGGCCAGAACCAAGTGAACTGTACCTGTATTGCCTTTCTCAAATGAGTCCCTTGTGTATGGATGTCTCACTTGGCTTAGATCTGGCAGCACTTCCTGTTTCAGGCTTAGCGCTTGGTCTATATTCACTTTGGATTCTTGTAGGGCTTATTAGCTTACAGCTGGGCCGAACCTGAGCTGGCTTAGCACATCTCATCTACACAAACAAAGCTACTTAAAACTGAGTAGCCAGCTCCGGCTGGTAAACAGCAGATCTTTGTATCAGCTGAGCCTTACCATTATATGGGGCATTTTGATCCCCTGGGCTTCACGTTGGCAGAATGGAGGTTTGGCTATAACCGAACAGGTAGCGTGGAGTGCAGGTCTCCTGTTTCTTGGGCAGGTGTTCTGTCTTCTGCCTCACAAGTAGTTTTGAACCGTGATACAGCGCAGCTAAGAATCCTGGCTTTGTGCAGCCAGAGGCAAGGAATCCAAAAGGAGAGCCTGGTGGTCAGTCTCCTTTTCAAGAGAAAGGCCCTATTTCTGCATATACATTCCCGATTGGTGAAATAAGGCAGTCCTGGGAGTAAGGCTGTGTGGATGTACCAATCAAAGATCTCATAGGAGTTACAGCACTTTCTGCGTTACCTTTTGTGAACCAGTTAGGCTTGGACTTTTGGCCAGTTTTACTGTAGAAAGCTTGATTTTCACTTGACATCTGAAAACAGTTCTTGTGAGGGGGGTTTTTTGGTGTAACCATGCCTGCTCTGTGCTACATGGGTTCTGTCACCAGAAGAGGGCATAGTCAAAGCAGGGGGCAGAGACTCGAGCAATCAACTTCAATGTGGCAGGTTTTGGAATACAACCCAGGATTGCATTATTTATGACGGGTTTCAGAAAACAAAGTATTGGCTTCATTTTCTAGATCTATGTATTTCATCACAGAGAAGATATTATTACAAACTTAATTATTGGACAGTATTTCAGAAGGGAAAAAATAATAGTGTATTTGCTGAATGGACATATTTTCAAGAGTTTATTGCTTTTTATTTCCCCTAAATTTATTCAGGTAATTTCTATGACGAGTACGTTCTTTATTGTACCAGTCATCCAAAGTGAGTATATAGAACTATGCAACTGCATAGTCTGAGGCAGAATAGGGTGTGCTTTTTTTTCAGGAAACACTGATTTATACAGGGAAGTTTAGGATTGCAGTGCTTTGTCTATTTATTCACAGAAAATCTGTATTCTAGGGCAGTCATGCTCCTGCTGTTCGAAAGTATCAGCTGCTAAATTACAGATCAGCAGCCCCCTGTATTAATATGTTCCATTTTTAAAAGACTTTGGGGTGTTAGATAAGATCTGTGCATTATTTGATGATGTTTATTGAAATTGCTGTAACAGATACGTTCATGGCATTTTTAATAACTATGAGAACTCTGATTTTTATATCACGTGCAAATTCTTAGTTCTTTTTTCTTCCGTTTATGTGGTTATTGCGGAGCCTGATTCTCCTCTCACCACTTTTACACTGGCACATTGTACACGGCAGAAAGTACGGCAGAATTGTAGCCAAGGGGTGCATCAAGCCCAAGACATCTTCATTGCAAGTGAAATTGAGAGGAATCTGTTTCCAAATGTTGTCAGGAAAAGGTGTGGCACAGTGCAGAACTTGACAAGATCTGCAGATGGTGAGCTTTCCTTGAGCGCTGAACGTCAGTTTATGCATGTGGGTGGCATTCACATTTACTCCTTTATATGAAAATTAGCTAGGTCTTAGGAGGCTAGGAGGGTGGTCAGGGTTGTTATTTCTGGCAGGATGTAAACAGCATCTAAGATCACCATTCCATGACAGCCTTGGTATTTTATATTCATTTTCTGCACCTTTTCATTATAGAGGGATTGGGGTGAGGGAGAGAGAGTTTTGCTATCAGTCGGTACTTGTTGGTTGGTTGTGGGGTTTTTTTGAACAACCAAGAAAATTAGAAGTAGAAAACTGTCTAGCACTGTGGATTGCTGATAGTAGGGCAAATCTCATGCATTTTTAAACTAGTGCCTTTAGGAAACTGGCCTTGTGCTACCTTTTTGTCTGCTTCTGCAGTTGATAAGGTTGCAGCATAAGCTATATGGTATGACAACAGATAATCCATGTAGAACAGACAGTATGAATATCTCTATTCTAGTAAGAGCTCTGATCAGATTTTGCTTTTTGAGACACGTCTGCCTTAAAGTTGTAAACATGGTTTCTCCTAGCGTATACCACTGCTTTCATGTGCACTGGTGGAAGCACAAGGATAGCCAGTCCTACGTGCTTAAAATATATGTTTATTACTAGTAGTTCAAGAGCTGTATGGATCCTGAGGCTGTGTCATGGATCAAATGTGTGGCTGTGCCGACTTGGTAGCTGCTGCTTAATCTAAACTACCAGCTCTGAAAGAAAGTCAGCAGCGATTGCAGGTGTCACCATCACTGGTGGCCTGTATGACCTTCCCGTCTTGTTTTAGAACAATTGGACTCGCCGTTGACCTCTCTTCTTGGAATTTCTCCAGTTTTCCTTCCCTAGGGTTCTCCAGCTAAGGTAGTTGTCAACTATTGGAATCGTTTGGTACATAGACCGGTCTCCTGTGACCCCATAAACTGAGTGGCAAAAGTGCAGGACTACAAATGGTGGAACTGGAAAAAAATAATAAAAAAAAAAAAGATGGAAGGAGAACAATGAAATACTAGTTTTGAAATCATCTGCGTTAAAGGGCAGACTGTCTGTGAATTTCATTAAAACTGAATACTAACGGGTGCTAACAGCAGTGTATTCATATTCAGATGTTCGCATTTTGAGTGTTGGTACTTTCTATTCCTCAGTTTATCTCACTGATTTTCACTGTAATGTTCTGAGTTAAAGCCAAATCATGGGAAAGCCAGAGAATAATGAAAGCTCGTAGTTTCTGCTACTGAAGAATGTTGTTATCTTTCAACATGGGCATCCTTGACATCAGCCAGTCTGGCTGCAATATGGCTAATGGAGAAGCACAAGGATGCTAGTAATGGGTTTGGAGTCATCTGGCAAGGCAAACCTCTGTCTTATAGAAGAACATAAAAACAGAAGAGATTTTCATTTTTCTTACTCAACAGTGTATTGTTCAGAATCACATCAGCTTAGGAAAGAAAAAGCATCCTTCATGCCTTCTTGATGTTTTAATGAATAAATAATAATATGTTTGATATGGTTTTGATTTCCTGTAAGCCTCTGGAATATAGTGTGTTGGGCTTGCTAAAAAACATAATATTACCTGAGCTAATTTTCCCAGGCTAAAAATCAGATCAGAGTAGACACACGTAAGAGGAAGGACAGAACTCAGAAAGCATGGAGAAGGCTGTGTGTGATTGTCTTTTACACCAGTTAGCTATAAAATGGCTGGATTCTGCAACATGATGCATTTTACAAGCATTTAAATTGTTGGTTCAGAAGGATGATGAAGACTTCTCACTCCCACAGGTTTGAGTTCTTGATTGTTTCCTAGGACGATCTACTTGGAATAAAATCAGGAATACCTTATCAGATTGTTTGTCTCTTTTATTTTTTAATGTCCTGACCAACTTTAATTTAATTTTCTAAATATTGTCAAGTTTTATCAGTGCATGGAAAGGACTGCTCAAGGACTGGCAAACCAGTGTTCTGTCAGGTACTACGTGTGTTGGACTTAGCAGCATGGCTGACACACGGTCATGAAACGTGCATAGCAATCTGTGACTGTGCCTCCTTCTAAGACTCCATTAGAAACCGTTCCCTGACTGCAGCTCTGCACTGGTGTCTTCCCCTTTTTCCTGTTTACTGCCTGCATTTGTCCCCATTGTGCTGCCCAGAACATTCACTTGAGCCAATCTCACATGTTGAGTCAAAAGCTAGTTGGTATGGATAAGCTGGGATTTGGACCCTCAAGTAAAAGATTTATGGGAAGCACGGGGTATGCACTGGCCATCTACATAGTGGTGAACTTTGCCTTCTGTGGTTTATAAGCATGAAATAATGCTTTTTCTCCTCGTCAGGAAAATGTAATAGCAAAGGTAATGTTATACTGAGGCTTCACTTTGCTCAGATCAAGCTATTTCTGTAAATTTCAACCCAGTAGAACATTTGCTAGTATAATGTCACCATTTTGAATAATTAAAAATGAATTGCATTCGGCAAGTAAATAAAGTACATCTAATGGACCATTATCATCTTTTGAATATCCTTTCTTTTCATTATTGTTTTGTCATAAAGTTCACTCACTTGCAATGGCTCATTCAGCCTGTTTTGAAAATTGTCATCTCCCTGATTGCAGGGGGATAGCTGGTTCTGAAAATAATACAAATGAAGCCCATTATAACACTTTTCAGTGATAGTGCTGAAAGCACTTTTAAAAGGAATTAGTGTCTACTCGCAAACTGGTTTCCAATCTGTGCAAGGTATCAGCTCATCCATCAAGCTTACTAGCTAAGAATTTAACATGAGTCGCCTAAAATCTTAGCTCACTGCCCTGCTCATGAGGACAACCATATGCCCTGCCGCTTATCTGGTCACATTTTCTCTCAGATAGATGGTGATTGTGTATAAGGCTAACACTGATTAGGAGCAAGTGGAAAAAGAAAAAGTGAAGATAGTTGCCTTCCCTCTTGTTATTCTGCTTTTACATCATGGAGCTGGACAAGATTCAGTCAGATCTCCAGTCTAACCAGCAGAGACGACCAGACTAATTCATGTCAGTCGTCTTCCCAGCTGCAGAGCAGAGGTGCAGGAACGATTCTCCTGAAACTGAGGGCTGTCCCTGTTGTGTCCAGAGCAGTTGTTCTGGTAAAGATTTTTCTTTTACATCAACTTCAGTATTTGGCGAAGTAGTGCATATGCTTCTCAGTACAAGTATCAGATCAGAGTTTTCAATCCTTTGCACTTAGAAATCCTGTTAAAAATGTGATTTTCTTTTGTAGAAATGTGTATGCCATGCTTAACATACTGATTTTTCCTGCCTTTATAGTTTGTTTGCCTTTGCAAGGATCTGGATGTAATTTTTTAACTGAAGTCATGGTAAAATTTCTTGCCTTCATTCTTGTATGAACAAGCTGGAATTCCAAAGCCTGTTTATCGTCTTCTTCAAAGACACCTAGACTTGAATCCATCTAAATTTCAGTGAGTGCTAAATTTTACTCCAGAAAGTATTAACTCATTGAATTTAGGCAGCTAGGTTCAGAAATATCTTAGTTGCAGCTGCTAGATACTTAGATTTGTCTCATTTCAGGTTTGGAGTAGGGCAGAGTTCAAATATATCTAACATGTTTTCATCGGTTCATCACAAAATTCAGTTGTCATGGTAGAGCCGTTCCCATCCAACTTCTACGTAATAGCTAAGTGGTTAGAGCAGCTACCTCAGTTCACTTACTGCTTCAGCTCTTATTTCATCTCAGAGAAGTGTGCCCTTTCCTTGAGGTTATAAAATGATCTGAGTGCTAACGCTTTCCAGTATGCTCTTTGAAAATTGGCTTGTGTGCATTTAGGAATCCAGAAATTCTCAAGTCTAAAGAAGAGTGAGTAAAACGATGCCTGATCCTGCACTGTAGTTGGTAAGATACTCATGCAGGGGTGGAAGATGCTTTTCTTCAATCTTCTATCCAAAATTCCTCCAGTTTTATTTAATGTTGTAAAGAAGAGTGGTGCAGATGTTAAAGAATCTCCGAGCAGATACTTTCTCACCTCGAGATTTTTTTTCCATCTAGCTGTGGAAGAATTAGCCACACCCAAATTTCCCCAGCTCTCTGATGTACACATCGCAGTGATCACAAATTCACTGTGATCATTCTGTGCAAAAATAACAAAATGCCTCTTCATTTGTTTTGTGATGCTTGGCTGGAATCAGAAGCATGTCATCTTTAGGCAGAATGTGTTGAATAACACTAAATGTAATTGCTAATGCGTTTATTTCTAATGGCATAAACACGAGATCTCTTGTACAATTTGTACAAATGCATTATTAGGGAAAAAATAGAGTATGAGAGCTAACGTGAGCAAATGCAATAATAAGTAACTACACATAACAGTAAATAAAGTGAAAAGAAATTGTGAAAAATACATCCACTCATCTGAATTCTACTGTGAGCTATTTTAATAGGAAATTTTAACAGAACTGAAAAAGAGAATAAAAAACAATGCCTGAATTATTAAAGTCACCAGCAACCAATTTGCTTCAATTAAAGACTGGAAGATGTTCCCAATGCTTTGATTAAGAAAAAATTAGAAAGTTTCTTATTCACCTCGGCAGGCATCTTTGCAAAATGGAAGGTCCCTTGTGCTCCTCTGAAGCCATTTAATGCATATATGAGCATGGATTCTCAGAACTATCTATAATGCATATAGTGCTTTCTGCTCTCAGTGGCTTTTTTCCCACTCTCTTTACGTCATTTGCCATTTGTGAGGGTTGCCAGGGTAATGACCAATCATCCCTGGAGAGATGCCTGCTAGTAAGGACAACATAGGCTTTCTCTTTTTTGGTATTCTGCAGTATGTATTTGAGAGCTATTCTAGCATCAAGATCGCAGAACTTTAGTTAGTGGGGAGTGAAAGTTTACAGAGCATGAAATAACAGCTTGCAACCATTGAGGTAAGTGAGGATTTTTCTTCTTTTCTCTTTCATTAACATCTCTGTCTGGATTCATTCAAAACACTGAGCATCATTACAGGGTTTTTTTCCCCTATATGTATAGCTGACTTGGAAATTAGTTATAGCAAAGGGGTTTTGCCTGATTTGAACAATGAAATCTTAGTAGTGCTACGTATACAACAGGTCTTGATTTTATTATTTTCAATTATGAATCTCACAGCCTCTCCTGCCTCTACATTCACCAAAGGCATCCAGTCATCCCAAAAATATTTTCAGAAGAATTAATTAAAAACAAACAAATACAAAAAATCCTGTGTCTTGTGATGCAAATTACACAGCATTAACTGTGGTTGCCTCTAAAGCAAGTGGGAATTTCTAAATAGTCTTCACTGTACTGAATACATCTATGTACATACATAAAATATATAACAGGACACATGAACTGGAAAACTGAAAATCCAGAGTAGAACCATGTCCTGTAAGATGTTGAGGATGTTCAACTCTTGTTTTATTTTAATTTTTCTATTAGACACTTGCAAATTTATAGGCTCTTTGCTCACCTGTGGGCAATAAAAAAATAGAGCCTCCAGACAGCAGTTTTTTTTCTGGTTCTGATGCTACCAGTGGAAGATGGTGATAAATGCTTCACAGACTGGGTTCAAGTTTTGTTGTTTTGCATGTGAGGGCACACTTAAAAAAAAAAAAAAAAAAAAAAAAAAAAAAAAAATCTGCTTGGAAGTTCCCAGTGACCTCAGAAGCTTCTGTGAAGCATTTGTGTAATCTGAGTAATGACACACATGACTCTAGTGGTTGGTTTGGGGTGGTTGTTTTTATTTGGGTTTTAAACGAACTACACTGAAATTATCTTAAGTCAAGTGCATGTATGTTGGTGCAGACACCTGTTTGCGTGCTGGCTTCCTGGGAGAGAGGGACACTTGGAGAGCTCGTATTGTTTTTCTGTAGAATTACTAAGGTATTGAAGCTCAAAATAGTAATTCTCATCAAAATCTCTATCTGTTGCTTAATGTATTCATAGCTACACATAGCTGCCATGTGCTTTTACATCCTGACATTCTTACATGTCATGATGGGCGCGACATATGTAGTAAACAGAAGAATGCGTGAATATTTATTTCGCTCTGTTTTGTGCTTATTACAGATACAGAGTGTGAGCTTGACTCATGTGGTCCCCCAGTGGAAATATACATTCAGGACATTTCATTTAGCATGATATGTTCCAGTTGGTAAATTTTAGATGTTTCTAAGGATTCAGATGTGTTTATGATAGCTTTGTAGTACAACAACTGGAGCATAGCAGTGAGTCTGTATGTTTGTATATCAGAGAGAAGAAAATTGAGTAACAATTTTAGTCTGAGATGAAAATGATCTTTTCATCAGGCTATAAAGGAAATACTTTTATTCAGAAAGGAGACCCATTTCCTCTTTCTAAAGTTGTTACTGTTTTTTGTTTTTTGTTTTTTGTTTTTGACATCTCTTTTCTGGTTATCACTTTTAAACAGTTTAAAATGTGTAATAATTAAATGGTTACACTGAAAGAAAAAAATCAGTAAGTCCAGAGACAGTGCAATATTATCTGTATCTCTAGTTTAGCAGCATTCCATACAATTCCACCATTCTTTAGTAATCTAGGAAACAAAACCACAAATATATATATATTATTATTCTAGGTGGTGTCTTATGACAGAAAAGTGACATGATTACAATTAGATAATGTTAATGAGTAAAGTAGCTTGTCAAATGAGAGATTCAGGGAGAAACCCTTCTGGAGAAGATGGTGGGTACCAAGCCTCAGCCTTTGTCTTTGCTTGCCTTTTCCATGTCTATCTGCTTCTCTCTCTGTCTGTCTCTAACTTGAAAATGCTCCGTGACTGTGTTATGCAGAGAACAGCATTCACTTTTAGACAGTGTGATAGAGAAATAGAAGGTGAAAGGAGAAGAAGGGAATAGTTTGTGATGTGAGTTATTTGCAGTATGTCTTTCAACAACTGGGGCAAGATATTTGTGGCTCTGAGGAGCTGAGTGATACAGAAGACAGGAAATTCTGCAGCAACAAGTCTGAGAAACCTGTGGCAAATATGCTGGGAGTAATGAAGGAAAGCCACAAGGGCAGGTGGAACTAAGTGGTTTTAGTTGTGCTTGAACTGGAAGCATAGTAAGCTAAGCAAGTAGCAGAGAGCTCCAGGAGGCAGGCTGGGAAGAGACCTCATTCCTGGAGCATGCTGATAAAACTGGGGTGCAGGATTTGTGGTGGAAAGCTGGGGACGACAGACTAATAGAGCCAGACACTACAGCTTGGGATATGGGATTTACCCACCATCTAGTATAAGTGCTATTGAGCCGTTTGCCCCTTTTAGTACCATGTCTATTGCTGGAAGCTTTGGAGAGGTGAATTTCAGTTGTTTCTTCATCTTCTACTTTTGAATACAGAGCAAAGAGGAAGAATAATTAACAGCACATTGATCCACTGTTGAAAAATCAGTCCTCAGACCAGGATGGAAAAAATACGGCGCAGGCTAGAGAATGAGTAGATGCTTATGAATGGGCAAACAAGTTAGGATGACAAAAGAAAAGCAGGGCTTATCCTAGAAAGACTGAGACATGCTGAATAAGTGCAAGAATATCTGAAAACATCCAGTAGCCCAAATTCATCATCCCATGAGAAACAGAAAGCAGAAAATAAATGAAGGTTGACAATAGTTTCCAAACACAGTATACAATACAAATACAATATCTACAAATATATACAAATATATACAAATACAATAATACAAATCATTATTGATAATATGGCATCAGTGCAGTGGGCAACTCAGCCTAAACTGTAGCTTTTGCTGTTAGAGGTTAATTATCCTGAGACCTGGTAGATTATTTTTTTTCTGATAGGCATCAGCTATAAATGATCTGCCATTACTTTTTTTTTTTTTTTTTTTTTTTTTTAAAAAAATTTTAAATGAACAGTCTCTCTCTTAAAGAAATACTGTGAGATTTAACTTGTGACTGTAGTCATTAATAAGACCATTCAATGAAAAGTTTACTAATTCATTTTTATCTAACCAAAGTCGTATGGTTCTGCATTTTTGTTGCTGTTGTTTGGAATCCAAGTTCTTATTGCATTACCTGGCCCTGACTATCCACTGCTAGGAATAAGCATAGCTCTATTACTTCTAGGATCTGGTGACATAAGTCCAAATTTCTGATGTGAAATCATAAAATGCATGTATTCAGGGCATTAGAGGAATAATTTAATTGCGTGCATTAGTTAAAGTGGCACCAGAAGGCATAGGAATAGTTACAGGAGAAATGTCTGATTTTAAATTGCCATTTACTGGCATTTTTTGAAAGAGAATGGTGAAAATGTGCTTTATCATCCAAAGCTGCAATCCAGGAACATGTTCTTACATAGGCATAATTGAGGCGTGCAGAAGCAAGGTTACTGCTATTTGACCAGAACGGTTAGAAATTTTGAAATTTAGGATGTATTACAGTGCTTTTCAAATTCTCTTTTAAATTGCATTTTAAGGTTCAGTTTGAACAAGTAATTAGAGAGAAAGTGTCTTGTGGTTTAAAACAGAAGCATTTGATAGAAGATGGGCATTTTTAAACCTTTTACTAAAAGCCTCCAATTCATACTTAATGTACTATTTCCAAATGATTTAGCTTGAGTTTCATTGCAAGTCTGTAGGTTTCAGGTTTCAGAGAGACATACGTGCTTCTGAAAATAGGATCAACTATTTCAGAATTGTTCTGTATTTACTGCATGATGTTGGACAAGTTCATTAAATGCTTCAGGGCTCACTTCTCCCGTATATAAGCCGTTAGTGAGTAGAATTTACCTCAGAAGACTATGGATGTTATCTATGATTCTTTGCGTAGGGTTATGAGTAGCCATGGTGTTCGGGGCCTAACTACTTAGATATGCAAAGTATTACACAGCCCTCAGAGATCCCCCAGTTCATCTTGTTTTTCTATTGTAGTTACAAGGTCAAGTTGAAATAATCCGTATGATTATTAGAGCCTGCATGACAAACTTTCCTGGAGAGCAACATCTGTTATCTGGTGATAACAGTGATTCAAAGGAGCTCTCTGGGAGGAAAGCGCTGTCTGTCTCACATGAGCAGGATGACTCAGTAGTTCACATTTGGAAAGAGAAACGTTTTCCAGGCCTCGCGAACGTGGTTCTGGAGGCCCGTTCCATGCTCTGGTGAAGCTCTTGGGCACGGCATGGAGCAAGTGATCCTGGTGGCCATGGTCCCATTTTCCCCAGAAGCACAAGTGTCACCAAAGCAGCTGGCTGCTGCTTGCCCTCTCCAGTTCCTCCTCAGCAGGCGGCTTCTGCTGCACATGCCTGCTGATACGGCCAGGTGAAGGTGCAACATAAAGGACTCTAACAGCTGCCAAAGTCTGAGGCCTTGTGTATCCTGACATAGGTTTCCTTCATAGAAACCATCTTGTGACAGGACAGGACTCTGCACGTGTGTGTTCATGGGTGTTTAACAGCTGAGGGTGTAGCTTGGGTTAATGTGTTGAGAGAAATTATACTGTGACGACTCAAAACTATGGCTATACACATCAAATCTCACAAGGATTCAAACTTATTTCCCATTGTATCTAAAGTTTGAATCAAATTCAGTCCTGCTCCAAGACGGTTGACTTTGCTGCGTCAGGCCTACAAGGCACAGCAGCCTTCAGGCTTCATTGGGATCGCTGAATAGGCCTCCTGCCCTAGCGTGCTGCTGCCTTATGGCAGTTCAGCTCCACTGATACTAAACCAACTAAATGTGGGTGTTCCAGGCCGAGCTACTTGCACAGAGCCTTGCACCTTGCAGACATTGCCTCTTACAAATAAAACTGCTCATCGGTGCTATGTGGTAACTTTATGTGAAATGCTATAGACCTGAAAAACTGCACAGCTTAATTGAGTGCAATTCCTATCGACTTCAATGGGTGTTTTATTCAATTAGGATCTGCAGAATTTAGATCATTGCCTTTGGCTTACATCATTGCAAATATTATTGATGGTTATAAAGCTTTCAGGGCTCTTTCAGGCTTTTAGTCCACAAATTGACTGCAATGTGAATGTCTTGCTTGGGGGTGAGTACTTATACCCATCTCATCTTTCATTTACTTATTCCTGAGTCTTTCTCTGCTATTCCTTTGGGAGTGCTCATATAAAATATGCAATTTAACAAAGAGGGGGAAAGGAAGGTTGTCTCAATATAGCCAGATTCAAATTTCAATTTTGCACGTTAGACATATGCCTTTCTTATTTTTTGTCTAAAATGTAGAAGTGAATCTGATTAATTTTAATTCTCATAGAACAATGAAATTAAGAAACAGTAAGATTGGAATGGATATTGAGGAAAATTAAGTTTCCCAGAGGCAAGGATGGATACAGTGCTTAAAACTTTAAAACTACCTTCCATAGAGCAACAAAAATTTTAACAAAAAAACTAACCTCTGTTGGCAAGAGGAGGAGCCGGATGGTTTAAAATATTTTTTTACCCTTCTAATATGCATGCAATATACTTCTACTGCAAACACTGTCCCTCAAGACAGTGCCTGAATTGCTCCATGTGAGTAGCACAAGCAGGGCTCACATCACATAGCTGTGAGCAATCAGTCTCTGTTTGCCTTAGAAGATAGGCAGTGTGGAAATCCATATACTGGCTCTGCAGTAGCCACTGAGAGAAACAGGATGCAGTTTCTACTCTTTTTCCATTCATGCTTTGGGGAAAAGTGGTGAATAAGCCTCTTCATGTACAGTACATGTAACTGCACTTCACTGCTGATTCTAGATCAGCATATAGAAATATATAACTTAAGTAAATGAAAATAAGAGAGGTTCGTAGAGATGGCACAAGCAGCTTTAGGAGATTTATTGTTGAAATCTGATTGCATTTCAGGTAATATATTCTTTCTATTGATCTTTCCAAAAGCATCTGCAGAAAGAGATAAGAAAATTCACACACATACACATGAATATTTTTAGGTCTAATTAGTAAAATTTGATAAATGTATCCATGGGAAAATTGATATGTGTACTGGCTAGAACAGTGATTTTTTATTTAATTCTGTCTTAGGTGAAATGAAATCGAACGAAAATAAAAAAGTATCCTCCCTATACAAGGCATTTTTTTCGAGCAGAGAGCACAATAAATGTTATCTGTCAGGGAAAGAAACAGGCTGTTTAAATTCAGGCAGCGTAGCATCTTCAGGCAGAAGGGCTATTTTTAACTTCAGATGTAGCTTAATTTAGAAACTGAGCAGTTGAAGTCCCTTTTTTTTTCCCTACTCCTCCGACTGGAGATTTTTTATAACGATTGTAGATATCCTTGTGTGAAGATACTGAATAGAATAAAAAATCCATTATCCTGAGCTTCAAGGTCATGAAAATACACAGCTAAAGAAAGCAGCTGTGTGGCAATATTGTCACGCGTGTACACACAGAGGTCAGATTGATGCACTGGTTTGTAAGCATAAGGGCCACTTTGGCAATTTGCCAGGAGGTTGCATATAATTTTTATATCCCTTTATGCAAGATTTTACCCAGGTTTGTATTTTATGTAGGAAGTAGTGTAACTGCATATAACCATATACAACACATGCTAGAGAGTAAATTTCAGTGGTTTCTAAGGGAGAAATATTTATGAGGGAAAAACTGGCACTGCTTCCCTGCATTGATTTTTCTGAACCAGCTTCTTGTGTTTGGCTTTCTATGTAAGTTAATCACAAGAACTAAGAAGCTCATCTTGCCAAGGAAGATATTCAAAATTTAGAATTGCAGACTTGACTCTATTAACTGATTACAGGCTTTTTAATGTATTCAGTTTCAGAATATGAAAAAATCCTCTCACAAATGGAAGTACTTCCAAGATGGCTTGTTGCAAACAGTCTTCTTGCATAATTGCATACTCTATGTCACTCAACAGTAATCTACTGAATTTCAATAGCATTTCAGCATAGAACTTGTTTCTTGCTGAATTTTATAGTTTACCTCTTCAAGCTCAGCCGAAACTGATTCTGAAAGCTATTCTAGTTGCATAATAATAAGAAAAAGCAAAGAGAGAGATGTGCCATTGCGACAGAAGTAATTGGGTTATTAATAAGCTGAATGTGACATGGAAAAGTCATTTCTGTTTCTGAGCATAGTGACACCTTCACCATCAACTCTTAAATACCCACAAGCACACACAACTTTCTTAAAGTCCCTGAAATTTTGCTTAAATGTTTGAGCAATTGTTCACATACAGAATAGTTAACATTTTTTGTAGCTACCTAAAATCCTGCAATTATAAATGAAAGCTTCTGCTGCCATTTATTCTTTAGCTTATGACAGCTAAAATTAGAGGGTTTCATTCCGTTGTTTTTATACACAGGGTAGCATGATACAATGTAGTAAGAACATCGTTAAACAAGGTAAAAAACTTAGAGTTGCAGTCATTAATATTCAATGGAGGTTAAAAAGAAATGTCTTCTAAAGCTGGACTGTTCCTTAAGTGAATACATTGGATAGGGATCCTTTCATCTTCTATCAGAGTATTTGTTTCTGCGGAATGCTCCTTTCCTGGCTACTTTCTATGTGGAAGGAATATAAGAGTAAGCATAGAAGCTGTAAGAGCTGTTAGGCTCTGCTAAGGGGTTTCCCTAATCCTCTACTGGCCAAACAAATCAGAATTTATGCTGAATTTGGTCTCTGGGAGGTATTTTAATGGGGCTATCAGACTAGGAAATTCAGACTATGACGCACAGTTTGGACTGGGAATTTGAATCAGAGTCTTTCCTGAAAAAGGATTTTCTTTGCAATAAAGCAGATATATTGCACCAATATTTGCTGAAATGTTTCAGCTTTATATGGAAGATGTTTTTTTTCACATCAAAGGCTTGATCTGAAGCTTGTAGCAAAAGAAGCATTCAGAACACATTATAATTTCTTGTTTTGGGTATCTTGGTATGCTGTCAGGAGACAGGATTCAGTTTGCCTATTAAAGTGGTTTAAAAAAAGACTAAAAGGAGCCATGGAGTTGTCAAGAAAAAGTTGAAATCTTATGGAATTGAGGGTAATATTTTTGTTCTTACAGAAACACAGGATATATTTTAAATAATGTTCCAAATGGCTTTATAAAATCTAATCAGCTTGAAATGATAGATGTCTATTTGTATCTGATTTGTTTTCACTCAGTCTGTAGTGAAGAGAAAAGCAATTGTTTTGAGAGCAAATGGGATTTCTATTTTCAGCTATTCTTGCTTTTAAATAGCAAAACGTAGCTATGACGAATGATGGTGACATGTAGGTAAGGCTAAACTTTGAAACTTGTGCTTGAAGTAAAGCTAGGGGTTCTAACAGAGCAGCACTGAAATACTCTGAATTATTCTTAGGAGATTTCTGCCATTTTAGGCCAAACTCTTCTGATGAGATTATAATTACTGCCGCAAGTGAGGCTGAACTAGAAAACTGACTTCTTTTGGTTCTGGATCCAGCCTAATGATAACAAGTAGTTCTTACTTAGTCCTTTTCATCCATAGATCTCTGTGTTTAATAATGAAGGTCAATATCATGGCCTTATTTTACAGAAGTGAAAGCACAGAGAAGCAATTTGAGTACCTAAGATTCACAATTAGATTAGTAACAGACCTAGAAACAGACCCAGATCTTATAACCCAGGTCTGGTCTTGTGTTGTCCCCATTAATCAAACCAAAGCAGTATTTATAATTTCATCTGAGCATCTGAAACCAGCTTCGTCATGGCTTGGACTTTAATTTCCAGTAGTGTTTCAGGTGGTGGGGATATAATCCAGAAAGGAAATGTAAAGAAAAGCAAAATAAACAATGTCAAACAAACAACAACAAAACAACAAAAATACCTTTTTTTTTTTTTTTTTTCTTTTTTTTTTTCTTTTTTTCCCTACCTTGTGATTTCCTGCAAAATCTCTGCCTAAATGTCCAGGTAGGTTTATGTCCCAGAAGGATGAGTAATCAGAGCAGGGATTCAGGTACCACCCCACAAAGAAAGACAGAAACCCTTGCATAGGAGGATGGCTGGATAGAATTGGAACCCCCAGGGTTCCGTGTGCAGTCCCCTAGGACCTGCTCAGTACCTGTGCAAATTCTTCATCTCTAGAGGGACTGAGTTAAGGATATTCTTAAATAGGTGTTATTCTGCTGTATATCGTGTGCCTTTACCTTGTTACAAATCCTTAGCATGACACCATGTTTCCCTCTACTAAAGGGACTGAGGTGGAGCTGGGAATGTTTTCTGCAGCTATTTACTTCTCTGTGACCTCCCTGAGAGGCACTGACATCTGCTCCATGACAAAGCAAGCTTGGTTTCCCTCTGGTGGAAATCTGCAGGCTGGATCCAGACCTGATGTGTCCAGTGGGGTCTGTGAGAGAGGTAGAACCCAGCTGCTGGAGCCTCCTGACTTATACTTGTCCGATCCCAAAACAGTGATTACAGTCGTGATCTCCACCCTTTCTTGCCAATCTATACAGTTTGTGTTTTTATTGGCAGGGAATCACGTGCTTCATGTAGTGGCTGTTCCGTAAAAATGTTATTACAATTTTCATGCTTCAAAAAGTTGAATCCTTCTATTATGTGTTATTTGTTCTTACAGAACTTTGTCACTCAGCACAGAAAACACATTAATGCTTTCCATGCCCGCAAATCACAAGAGGACATGTAGAAGATGAGTTTTTATTAATCAGCATGCTGTCTTCTCAGAAATGGGAAATTGATTTTACCAAAGTGTGACAAACTACAAGTAAATGAATTGATATTCAGGTGAAATGCAGGAGACTGTAACCGACATGTTATATTTCCAATTAATTATAAAAATACAGTATGCTATGCCTGTGTAGGGGTTTTCACACACCAGTACGTAAGCAGTTCACAAACATGTAGGCATCGTTATTCGATGTTATACAGATTGGGACATCTTTCAGCTTGGAGAAGACAGTCATAGATGCGGTACTAAAAATAGTCAGATTTAAGAGTGCGTGCTCACTAGAAGGGATGAAAGACCGAGTTGTGTTTAGATATGCAAAGAATCAGAAGTATCAGAGCAGGAAAGAGTGTGGTTGAACCAGTTAGTGCACTGATAAAATCTGCTACTTCTAGCCTCAGCAAAACTTGAAAACGCGATAGAAATGGAGTGCAGAAACACAAGGAAGGAGATGTGTGAGTAGATGTGTTCCTTTTGCCTACCCCTGCATACCTAACTTAGGTGCCCAGATGAGGAAGCCAATTTTCTTAGGCTATTGAGAGTCTAAATGCAGAGGAAGTTCTTTCAGAAAGTAATTCAGAATTCACCAATATGGCTTCACCTCTGAGGCACCTCTACAGGAGTCCAAAATGCTTCACTGTCTCTGTCAGAGACTTCATTTAACTAGCTGCCTGCCTTAAGCACCTGAGATAGCTATGAAATAGGCAGTGGTAAAACCCAGTCAGTCCCTGTAGGGTCACTGCAAAGACAATTGTACCTAGGACTACAAAGCTATTACTGATGATGTATGCCTTGTATGCCGTCCCCCTGGGAAAACTCAAATTTCCTCTCAGTCTTCTCTTTCTGGTCTTTATGTGACGTTCAGGTCCCATGTGTGGAGGCTGAACAGTTTGAAAGGAAAAGAAAGTCAGTGAAAGAGAGTGCCTTAGACCTGTGCGTTGCGTTTGTAACAGAATCTGAATCAGGTAGACTGAAGGACCATTCTCTTCTGTGTTCTTCCCTAGAGATGGGAGGTTATTTCTGTAATCAGGATTGTCTTCTGTAAAGTACCTGGCAGAATCATAAATTGTGCTGTTTAATTCAACAAGATCTATTAAAAAAAATAGAGAAGAGTTCATAATCAAAGCGGTACTTTTTGTGACGTATTTGATGTACTAAGAAAGCAGCATTTACTTGAAGAGAAATGTAAGTAAAATCTGGCTGTTCATTCAAATGGATTAAGAAAATACAACTCAAAAGGATTAATATTTATTATTTATGGTTAGAAGTATTTTCCTTCAAATGTTGGTACCAAATTTTTTTTTGGCTAAGGCCTAGCTTCCAAAGATCTGTTGAATTCTCCGTCCCTTGCATCTGACTTGCAGCACTATTAACACTTTTCATGTTTCCCTGTTGCACTTGTGTTGTTTTAATAGAAGACACGAAGGCATGCTGGTGACAGCTCTACAGCAACAAATCCTGGCAGGCAGATGCTACGATTTGATCCTGATACTCACTGTATGTTTTACGCGCTGCTGCAATATTTAAAATACAAGCCTTGGCTTTTTTTCCTGTATATATCTCCATAAGAATCCTGTTCTGATTTCATGTAGCATTAATAGGAAACTACTTTAACCTAAATAAAGCAGGGGGACAATGACATGAATACGTTTAATGGTAAAAAAGAAAATATTTCTTCCTTTTGGCTGACATTCCGCGGGTTCTTGCATGAGCGTTCACCATACCTGCAGAAATTTTCTTCTTAAGGGAAACTTCCTCCTCCTATTAAGTAGCCCTTTATGTAGAAAAGATAAAATTCAGCTGATAATGTCATCAGAAAATTTCTCTCCCCCCGGTGCTTATTGGTAAACAACAAATTAATCCAAGCCCTTCAAAGGCACACGGCCTATCTGTGTTGGCACTAAACTCTTCTAATGACAAAGAAAATACGTGCACATTGATTGCACCATTGTTAAGCTTTAATATTCTTTTGAGTCTTTTCTTGAAGTATTTTTCGACTGTGAGGAAAGAATAAATAAGGGTAGCTACAAACGTTCTTCTCCTGGCAAAACTCTTGGTGAGCGGCATGCTCCCACATCGCCGGTCTCATCGCGTTATTTCAGGATCCGGCCATTCCCCTGGACGTGTCTGATGTGGGTGCTCCTGCACGGCGGCTGGGAACAAGCCTTTCAGCTGCGTTTAGACAGACCCTTTAAATGTCCCTCTTTGATGTCCGCCCAGCTTTGGGGACTATTTGGTGTTTTTCATGTGACTCATAACAGGAGGCTTCCTGATATAGCCTTTCAAAGGAAGGGGCAAGAGAAGCGCAGCGTGATTCTCCAGGGGACATCAACTTTGATAGTTGAAAGGGACCTTTTCATCGTGGGCTTGAAGAGACAGTGCATCCAACACGCTAAGGAGATTTAAAACATCCTTGTTTAGACTTTTTGCCTCGGGAGATTACTGTTGGATAATTAAGAGTGAACAAAATCCAAGGTAACTTCTAAGTAGTTAATTGTTCATGGAGGAAAAAAAATACATGAACTTCAGCCATCTGCATGAGATTCCAGGTGCTCAAGGTGTCAAGTGCACTTAGGAAAAAAGTAAGGCTGTTAAGGAGGTATTCCTGAATGAAAATATCACACACAGTTTCTTCAGTAATTATACTCCTGGCTAGCTCGTTGTATTAATGCTTGTCATTTACATAAGCAATTATTACAACTTCTGTGCACATAAGAAACAAAGTGGGTTATACTGCATGTAAACGTTATATGGAATCTAAAGTAAGAAGGAGGGGTGCATCCCACAAATGCCAGGATACAGATTAATGGCTTGGTAGTTGTGACCCACACATCAAATCAATGTTCTGCCCCAGTTATCAGTAATGTTGATGGTAGTGGTGAGTAGTGGGGTTATTCTTGGGACTTGTATTTAATATATTTGCTGATACGTTGAGATGAAATTCCTACAGAAGACAATGTTGGGAGGTATTGCCAATAGTGAGGAGAAGTAGGTTGTCATTCAAGAAGAATTAGACTAACTTTTTGACTAGCTTGCTGGTAATTTGATGTAACCAAGTAGCACACAGTGCAAAGCCATACAATTTGGGCTTAATAATAACTTAATAACCTGTGAGGTGAGGGTTTATGCACTGGAAGTAACAGAGGAGGAAACAAGTTTGAACATACTTGTCAGCGTTAGGATGGATAAAACTGGCCAAAGGGGTTTAATTATGCTAGCAAATGCAGTGATTATGGTAGAAATGCATGATGCAATCCTGGAAGGCGTGAGCGTTTTAACAGAGGGAAGGAAATACGAGTACCATCTTACACGGAGTGCTAACTCTAACTCCTTTTGGCTATTTCTACAGTGGCATTTTGGTATATTCAGACAAACTGTGAGAGGTGCAAAGAAGAGCTACTAGGAAGAGCAAGGGAACGAAGCTCCATCTTGTGAAGGGAAATTAGAAATGCCTCGTTATACCCAACCAAGCGGAGGTTGCTAGGGAGAAGGATCATTAAATATGACGAGAGCAAATATTGGTACGTGGATAGGTTCCGTTTCCACGCTCACGGAGTGCGTAGCCTCTGCTGAGATCGCTGGCAAGGCTGCCTGTTCAGAGGGTTACTGGTGTGATGGGAAGAGCTGACCGGTGTAAGGTCCAAAAGAGCCCAGACATGGGCATGACACTGGCAGGAGGACTGCCGCTAAAGCAGTGTTTTTATTAGTACCGTAAAAAGTATTCAGCAGCCTTTAAAGAAAAAAAAAATCATGCAATTTTAAAAACCCTGGCTGCAAATTGCTTGCAAAAGAGAGAGCTCTCCTTCCTTTGAGATCTTACTGAAATTCCTCCCGGTTGGTCCTTTGAACTGGGCTCTGGCGGTGCCGCTGCCTTACCTCGCCTAATGAGCCGGCTCCGCTTGGTGACAGCCGCTGGCTTTGCGAGCCCCGCAAGTGCGAAGTGCGGTGACATCACGCTCCCGAGGGTGTCAGCTATGAGCTGCTAAAAATAGTTGCAGTCAAACACGGAATAGAAAACTCAAATGCCTGTTGGAGCCACTGGTGAATGGGAAGGTGAGGAGGGAGAGCTCGGCTGAGGGGCTTTTTGCTTAACTGCGAGGGCAGCGGCGCTGTGCTGCGATCCTGGCTGCTGTCGCGGATGACGCTTCAGGACTGGTGAGCTGGGGAAGCCCACAGAGACAGGCTCATCCCTGGTGTAATTCCAGCACTGTAATGGTAAGTGAGCTTTTGTGTTGATTTCCCACTGGTTAGGTTATCTGATCTGAGTAATCTGTGTTCTGCGGTTCTTAAATGAAAGTGCGGCTATGGGATGCACAGCGCTAGGATGATGTCAGCGTTACTGCCAATGTAATCACTGCTCTATGCAACAATGAAGCACGAATCAATATTAATATTGTAAAACGAAGCGTTCGGAGGTTAAGAAAGAAATAGCACACAATGCAAACCATATGCAGGCATAAATGCCTGCGCATCCAGTTTCCAAGTTCAGGTAAATATCCTGCTCAGCGTGTGTTCTGGGGCTCTTCAGTGCAAGTTTTTCAAGACTACTTGCGACCTTTAGGCCTTGATTACAGTCTGTGAGCTAAGACATGCTTAAAGACAGAGGCCGCGCTTTCAGGCTCTGGTTTTTTAATGAAGACTTCTGTTTAATGTTTCTGTGTTTCTGAGAAACACAGCAAGCAAGGTGTTTCAGATAAAATGAAGTTTAAGCTGCTCCAAATTAAAACCAGTCCAATAAAGCACATATAAATACAGGAGCAATGTAACATGAAAGTTAAGATTAAAGTAAGGCGGGGTGTCTCACAACCTTTGAAAATTGCATCCTGGAGTTTTGATACTAATTAGACCATGAACAGACATGTTCATCTAGGCTCATCAGTGTGGTCAGCGTTTTTCACACCTGAGCTACTCATCGCAGTCTTTTCTATGCTTCTTAACTTACTGTCTAAGGGCAGGATGGATTTAGAAATATGAAGACTGGGACTTCAGCTGTACACCGGAGATACTCATTCCAAGTTACAAAAGCTAACCCATGGGCCTGAAACTCCCTTGGCCAAAGTATAATCTGTTTCTTACTTGTTTGGAGTCACCTACAACAGCTTCATGGTGATTCACAAACATCAGCATCCGCTTGTAAGTAGCTCCAGTCCCTTTTTCAGGAAGAACAGCTTGTTCTCCATCCAGCTTTTGCACCCTGGCCCCCAAACTGCTTGGTGTTCTTATTTGCAGCCGGTACAGAGGCTGAAAACACAAGTCTGCTGCTCCTGAGCCTGACTCACGTCTCTGTCAACCACTGGCAGCAACCTTCCCCAGAGGGACTGAAGAGCTTGATGGATGTTGTACTGCGGGTTATCAGAGCGCGTGCTAATGAAGCAACAGATCCATTACAGTATTTATCCATTTTGCAAGATCCAATTACGTGAACTTTGCAAGGAATGGCATAGTTTGATTTTACCCTGTGTTCATCCTGTAATGATGTCTCTAAAAGATATTCCCATCCTATCATTACTTCCTGGTGCCGATTCATCTGTGTTCAAGATTGCTTAGAGCCTGGATTTGATTCTGCTTTGTTTCTGATAATGTTTTTTTGGAAATCTGTTTGATAATTGTCATGGATAAAACCGAAGAATCCCCGGGTCCTTCACTTGTTTGGTGTGAAATGGAAAGTAGAAGTTCCTGCTATTACAGATCAGAAGGCAGGGGACTGACATCTGATTTATTGTGTTAAATTACATTGTCTCTGTTACGTAGGAATTAGACCGTGATTGTCATAGTCCCCTTTGTCCTTTCAAAATGAGAATTTATGGCTTAAATGACGCTCCTCTGTCAGCCACAGAATTTTTACGATTATAGTGAATCTTATTTTTAATTGTCTGGTTTTTAGTTGCAAGTTTGGTGTTTTGGATGCAAACAGATTACCGTCATTTTCTTCAGTCTGCAAACAGACCCATAAAAAAGATGGAAGAAATTCTGTATTTGGTGGTGGTGGCTGGAGGGTCAAAACAAAATAATACTAGTAGACTATTATTGAAGAATGTTTCCTCTTTGCATGAGTTTATCTTTTTTATTATTATTATTTTAAGAGGACTATTTTTGGCTACTTAAAATTAACTGGAAGAGTGGTGTCTGAAACAGATCGTCAATAAGGAATAGAAATGCGGGGAAGTTTTTAAAACACAAAATCCATTTTTTAGCAAGTGGCTGCCTTCTTGTTTAGCAAGATTTTCTGCTGCATTATATTTTCCTTGCTCTATCCCCCAGAAGGCTGAACGTTGCTATCTCCTGCAGACAATGCAGCAACGCCCTTATTTCGTACTAGCAAAAGATTTTTCCATTCACAAGCTGTTTCAGTATTCCAGAGCATCTCACCGCTCTAGCATGCATTTATCTGAATTTAAAGTAATTTTATTCATAAAAAGATTATTCTCTCTTGGTTTGGGGGATGCCGTCAGGGATAAAGGCACATGCAGTAGCACAAATAACAGATCTTCTGGCAGACTTTTTGTCTGCTTAACGCTTTCACTGATGGCCTTGATGCTGATAATAATGACCATAGAATAAAATATCCTCTACAAAATATGATTTCCTGTTGGCATGCTGGCAAAGTAATGCTGATGTGACATACACTTACTGTATCATCTGTGGGTGATGGTACCGCATCTTGCATGTTCTTTTCTCAAGGTTAAACAAAGATGTCTACACAATATTCTTGGCAAGAGGTAGAACTACCTGGGCCTTAGATTTGATTTTAGCTGAGCCTTCAAACCCTTGTGCTCTGCTTTTTGGATTTACCTGCTTTTTGCAGAAAACCTAAGGAGGAAGGACCTGAATCATCATAAAAATTAGGGTAAAAGTCTTTTGAAAATGCCTGTGGAAGTACATATTTACCGGTTTTACGTATCCCAAGCTAAACCACATGGAAATGATGGGCAATTGAACAAGATTTAGTGGTAGACTTGGCAATGCTAAGCTAATGGTTGGACTTGATTATCTTGGAGGTATTTTCCAACCAAAGTGATCGTACGATTCTAAGATACGTGCCTAGAATATATTTAGATCCAATAGCAGGAAGCTGAGTTCAGATTGATTCAGACTGGAAATGAAGCACTTGTATTTATTAGTGTGGGTCATTAAACATTGGCATATCTAGATGACAAACATGGGGTATTTCACGTGCACAGTAAATTGAGTGTTTGTCTACATGAGGCTACACACGTAGTCCAAATTAACTAACACTGACAAGCTAAAGGAGCTGATGTAGAAACTCCTTAGGGAATGAAGTTGACTCTTTTGCTGTAAAATGTCAGACTGAAAAATTAGTATAGTCTATCTGGCTGGAAAACAGATGAGCCTACATCATTAGCCTTGTCCTGTTTGTGCACAGCAGACAGAGAACAAGAAAAGTTTTTTCTAGTTGCATAAGAAGATATTAATGGCAGTGTCTAACCACGAATTTTCACACAATTAGTGCCGAATGTTGGCTCGTCACTGAGACTACTTGCCATAAAATTTCTGACTTCAGAAGAAGGACATCCACATTAAAATGAAATGTGAAGATTGTCTAATGTGCGAGTTTGTGAGACGGAGTCCTTACCCACAGAAACAGTGTTGTCAGCAGCACTGTTTGTTTGAATTAAAGCTGCAGATTGGATCTAGTCATTCATGCTGATCTCAACTTTTATGTAGGACATAAATTGAATACATTTCATTTTCTAACACGCCAGGCCAGCACTCTCTGACGCAGATACCAAAGCTGAAGTAAATAGGAGCTGGCAGTGTTTTCCACCTCGAGGTGTCAGACCATTAGAGATTTCAGGTGCCTAAATGTAAATGCAGTATAAATGTCCAAGTTGGAGGGATGTCTCGAGAATAGATCCAAAGATATTATTAATCTGAGAATGCCTTCTGGAATCAGCAATTACTGCTGGCACTGGGCCAAGCCAGTGAAGGAGTCTTTTGATGTATTTTAAGAAGCATGCAAGTTCAGTGCCCTGTCACTGCATCTTAACTACCAGACTCTCAGGAAAAGCTACAGAAGGCTTTTTTTTTTTTTTTTTTTTTCTCTCTCTCTCTCTAGTCGTTAACTTTGCACTCTTGTGCCTTCCTTCCTCTCTAAGCTTCCTTTTTGTGAAGATGAAACCTAGCGATGCAGTGTTTGCCTACAGGCGTCCTTTTTCCTGTGAACACAGAGAACCCTGAAGAACAAATAAACTTTTTAAGTTGCTGATCCTGCACGTTTGCAAATTCATTGGGAGATTTGGCTCGCATATAAGGACAGAAGGATCCAGCTCCTAGGGAATAAACGTCAAAGAACATGAAAGGAAAAGTCTTAGCCGGCACTGGGACTATAAGAACAAAGAGTGCTTCCAAACTGCACTAGTGAAAACCACTGGGAAATGTGGAATAGTCTGACAGAAGCAGCAAGAATCATGGTACTGAGTCAGGCTCTGAATCAGAAAAAAAAAAAAAAAAAAAAAAAAAAAAGAAAGAAAAAAAAAAAGGCTTGATCCAAGTGAATTAAAGCCACTTATATTCCTGGAAATGAATTATTTCCTCTTTATCAAAAAGAAAAAAAAATCCAAAGAGGTTAAGAATGTAATTATATGTTGCAGAAAGAATTATATGGCGATTTCTGTCTCCCAGGCTCGCAGTCAGGGTACTAACCAAAACTCTGACTGACTTTTTGTAGTGAGTCTCAGCAGCACCGCTTGCACTGCCTATTTACTGTTCAGGACTTCCTCTTGGAGGCTTTCTTTTACTTCATGCTCTCAGCAGGCTGTTAGAGGAAGCTCTGGGTATTATTTTGTGTCCAGAATAAACAGAAGGCACAGTAGCGTCTTCTGTGCATAAGCCCTCTCCTTTCTTTGTGAGTTTACAAACACTGTAGAAAAACAAAATGATCACAGAAATAGTGTTTTGATACACGATCATTTGAAACTGGTGCTGAGGACTTGGTTCTTTGCTTTGTCAGTGAGTTCAAGTGTATCAGTTACATCATTTACTATTTATGTCATGAAGGCCTTCAGTGGAGTACTGAAGCCTACGAGCCATCTCCCCCCTTTCCTATCTGAGGCTGAGAATATTTTCATTCCATTCATCTCTGCTTGGATGCGGAGTGTCTGTAGACCGCTGCAGAGTATCCGTCTTCAATGCACGCTGACGTTTTGCCAGTCATATGTCATGAGGGAACGTCCTCCCATCGGTATGAACAATATGACCATGAAAGAAGGAGAACAATAACTGCATTATGTCCTCCAGAAGATGGAGGGAAGTTAGAGGGAATATGTTTTCGTGCACTGTATTTCAGGGCCTTGCTCATCCATTGCACAACACTGCTGAATTTGTTTCCTAGCATTTACAAATGAAATTAAATCAAGGTTGTAAAACAGAAAATTGTATTCATATGCTTTGTGGATTGATGATGACAGGCAGCAAAAAATGCGAAAAGAAGAGGTCAGCTGAAATGATTTGATAAAGAACCTAATCACCAATACAACCAAGATGCCAAATAGTTAACTTGATTCTGTCCTGTGTACTTACTAGGAGTCTCTTTTTGAGGGTTTTCTTGATGGATGGAAGTTGGTTGGAAATAATTATATTAAGATTCAGTTATTCATAAACCTCTATCATTTAATAATGAAAATTAATTTGCTTATGAATGCATTTCGCTTGCTGTACTGAACATCAGCATACCCAGACTCCTGTCCTCCAGCCTCTGAAGAGGGTCTCTGTCATTGGTAATTGGTAGAAAATGGCTGGGGCATTGTCCTACAGACTTTTTTCTGGCTCTCCTGGTATGATGTCCTGATGTAGATGAGACACTGCTACATCACGCAAACCACCAGGTTAAATTAACCAGAATCTAGTTAAGATTACAGAAACAACCCCAGAAGTTTTATGGGGTTGCAATTATTATTATGGGGTTGCAATCCTTATCCCAAAGAAAGTTTATTTCTGCTGCTTCCCTTAAGAGAAGAGTTAAAAGTTGTCCTGTTTGGGATGAGGGCTGCCCAACAGATAACTAGAAAAAGCAATCTGAGAACGAGTGAGGACAGCTGGAGCCCAGCCAGTGTGGCTGTGAGTGGTGATCCCCTGAAAAAGGAGTGTGCTGCAGAAGGGGCTGCCTGCTGCAGAAAGCCTGGCCCCTCGGGTGCTGCCTAGAGCGGTGGCAGCCTGGCCCGGGACAAAACTAGAGAGTCAAAGACAAAGCAAGGTGAGTGGGAATGAAAGAAGAACAGGAACATTGGGAAAAAGAATTAGCCTTTGTATTGTGTACTTGAGCATAGAATCATAGATTGGCTTAGGTTGGAAGGGACCATAAAGATTGTCTGGTTCCAACCCCCTGCCATGGGCAGGGATGCCAGATCAAACAGCATAGCTCTGTTCCAGTGTTTTGAAGTACATTTTGTCTTAGGACCTGGCTCTCCTGATGCCAATTTAAGTCATCAGTTTAATACACGGCGATGCAAACAAAAGCATCAACCACTTGCTTGTCCACTTGTACAGACAAACATTTATGTTGGATGGTTGCTTTTTAGCACAGTAGTGAACCAACAATGCTAAAATACCATTTGTTTTGCTGTGTCAAAGGAACCAGCTATCACGGCAGCCGCGTCACTAAATCACATTACAACCCTTGGTCTAATGACATTTGTATAGATCTCCAGCTCTCTACTATTTGTCACTAATCACAGGAGTCTGAAGATAATCATGCAGGGACATTATCCCATTTGATGTTCTTTACCTCTACCTTGGCTAATAGCTTCTAAAATATACACACAAACTAGCATATTCTGGCTTCTCCAATTGCTTTTGCTATCTTTAATTTTCTTTCTTTTAGCAGAATAATTGCGAGATCAATGAGGTTATTGTGCCAGCTCTGTTGCTCAACTCCCCAGCTTCCCGTTGCGGTGGGATCTAGCAGGAAACTTCAAGAAATCCAAAGAACAGCCAAACTCCTTGGTGTTCTTCATCTCAGAGGCCTACCCTAACAAGGAGAGCTGAACAAGAGTTAGCCTCAAAAGATTAAATATCTTTTAATTACAGCATGCCTTGTCCCAATGGACATACTGTTATGGTTTGTATTAGCATTGTTGGGTGTTCTTGTTTTCTCTTATTGATTTAGCAATGGGAAAAAAAAATATCTTGCTTGCTACAGGTGCTTCAAACCGCGACAAGTTTCATGAAGTGAATGGAATTGTTTAGGATTTTAATCAATGTCACTGCATGATTCAAACAAATATCTTAAAATCAATGTGTTTTCTTAAGATTCAAAATATTATATTGGTAATTAAAACAAATGTAGGGAATATCTTGTTATATTGACCTTGAAAATGTTGTTAAACAGAAATACAACATTTGCTTGCTAAAGTGGAAAAATAGAAGCTCAGTCACTTAGTGCTTCGTATGGTAATCATCAGGAAAACAGCTCCTTTCTTGATGTAGCTGTCAGACTGATGGGTTACAAAAGAAAGAGATTCCCAGCTATTCGGTAGTTATAAAAGATCAAATGATCCAGTTTCATCAGACCATCAAAGAGGGAGACTCAAATTCATTGAATACAAATATTTTTTTCTGTTTGCTCACTTAGGCTGGTCCTAACTACAGGTTCAGAATAAATTTGTAATTAACTCTTGAGTTGTTACTCATTCCAGGATGGCACTGAGCATCAAATAGCTGTCACTTATAAGGCGGCAGAGACATGAATAAAAATGCAACTGCCTTTTTTGAGAAATGCTTTGGGTTCATTAAAAACACATTGACAGGAGATACAATTCTCTCTAAGTGCAGATAGCAACTGATTCTGGCATTTTCCCTATGGATTTTTTTCCAGGGGTATTTGATGTAAGCAAATGACTGAAAATCAGATATGGATGCACCAGGATCTTGTCTGAAGTCTTGTCTGCAAAAGGCACCTGTGTGTGTGCTGTGGCTTAGATAAGATTGGGTAACTTTGCCGATTCGTGACCCTTTGTCTCTGTCTGTCTCTCAGCCTTCACCACTCTAAACCAGTCTTTTTTTCTTCAGAGCTGTGGAAACTGTGGCTTTCCAGCTTGCCAAGATACTGGGGGCATCTCTGCAGAGGTGCCCCTGCCCCGCTGATTGGCATGGGCAGGCACAGTGGGCCAAGGAAAGAAGTGAGAAGCCAGAAAGGAACAAAACCCTTCATTTTTTGAGTTCTTATTCCAAATGTCTTTGAATCAGCAGCTCTGGGCCCTCCCCAGCTCTTGAAGGAATGCCAGTTCAGTACTGTGAGTGAATAAGGTGTGTGCGGGGGCGACTGCTTCTCTGTCACTTGTGAGAAGCTTTATTTTAAAAAATGCTTTTTTTTTTTTTTTTTTTTTTTTTTCCCTTTCTTTTGCTGGTATTACAGAGATTTGAATGGGTCAAGGAGCTGGTAATGGTTTAGAGAGGTTTTCTTGTCTGTGGCCTCTCGCCCAGGCAAATCCAGCCCAGGTCATTAGTGACTAAAAACTGTTACCATGTTAACACAGGCTGATGGATGATGCAAACCGTGCCTGAGTCCAGTTTCTAGCAGAAAAAGCATCACAGACACCGGTGTTGCTGCTGTCCCTAAGTGACACTCGTGCAAGCACAGGGGACAGGGCTGTGCCAGCAGGCTCATCGGGGCAGAGCAGAGCTGAGGCATGCAGCTGCCGTAGCAAGCGTCCTCTGAGCCGCACACCCTTCCCTTCTCTGCAAAGAGAGAATATGAGCCTGCGAAGCTGTCAGGCTGATGCTTTCATCAGCACTGAAATGACACGCAGCAAAAACAGGCAGGCAAAATGAACAAAAGTAAGGAACACCTTGGCTAAGGAACACCGATACCTCCTGGTAAAAGAGACACAGAAGAGCGCGACTGGTTTCATTCAGAGTTTTGGACTGAAGCCCAATGTATATGAGGAAAGTCATTAGCACGCAATTAGCAGTTGTGCATTAAAATGGGAATTACTTCTTTATTGTAATTCCCTAATTTATTTTATAATTCTTTTATAATTAGTTCTTACTGTTTACTTTTTCACATTTTGCTTATTTGGAATCTCATACAGGTCATTTTCACTTCGCTTATATTTAATGTCACTCCTTTATTTGCTCATTTGTTCTGCGGTCTGTAAAGCTCTCGTGGCGGGTAATTTGCTCAGCAGCAAGGGGAGCGGGAAGGCAGGTGGGCTGGCAATCTGAATTCTGATTTTGGCTCCATCACTGGCTCCTTGGCAAGCTGTGTGCGCCACTCCATGCCTTACCTTCCCACAGAAAGAGACTCATAGCTGAAGAGCAGTTTACGGTCTTCAACTAAATCACTGCATCCACCAGTGCTATTTACTAAAGGAAAACACAAATGAAAACAAGCATTTTATGCCATGTGCTCCTCGAAGTGTGTATGAGTTCATTAAGCCCAGTAAGCCTCCGTTCTCCATTTTCTGTTCCTAAATTAGACCTAAATATTGACTCATCATTGATGTACACATCCAAACTGCTATAGACATCTCAGCCTTCGAGTTTTAAAAAACCTGAAATGATCTAGCTTCTTCAGCCCATTTAACAGATGTGATATGCAAGTAGCGAATCCTGGTGACTCGTGAAACAGAGCTAGCCTTCAGATCTAAACCAGTGCTGTGGCGAGCAGGTGCTGCTCCCTCCCTGAGCGTCAGCCTTCTCTCTGTCCTCCCCTTCCTCTGCTCCTGATTTAATGTGGATAAAGTGTCCACCAACAGCGTACAGTAGTTTGTTGAGGGCATAGCTGTATAATTTCATATAATTTGCATTTTTCTTTAAAGCTGTTGCGGTTGACAATAGAAACAGTGTAGTTTCTCCATCTAGGCCACAGTGGCATTTCCAGCATCATTAATTCACTGTAACTGAAACCCTTTTGTCTCAGGAATGACTAGGGTTACAGCAACAACGTCGATGCAGACGCAGGTTAAGGGCCAGTAGCAGCAACATGCTGAAAAGCTTATTAAAAATGGTCTCTGTCTCTCTGTAGACCTGGAAACCCAGCCTCTTGTATCAGACATTCTCATTTATGGCCACAAAACTCCTCAGCTACCAAAGATTCTGTAAGTTAAATGGCAAGACTTGAAAATTGCAAGGTTGAGTAATATTCCTGACAACTCAGTGTAAGATCAGATTATCTTAAAGTTCAGGGGAAGGTGAAATACATCTGTATGCAACGCTTAACTGCAGTGAAAATTTGCTGCACCACACCTGGAGCTTACATTTCAAAAACTGGAAAATAAATGGCCTTGGCCATCTTAATGCAACTGCAGCTCAGAGAGTTAAATATTTGGTTCATTTCGTGATCTCCTCCAAAGCCTTTGCCTGCGTGACACCTGAGAGCTTGCTATTCTGCAGCCTGCAATTAGCAGCCGTGTTCGGTGGGACACGGTTGCATTTATGTACAGTAGGCTCTGGCTGTGTCAATGCCTTCATTTATTGGCGGCATTGTGTGAATACGCACACTGATAAATATTACACCTATTATTTTCTAAGAGACTGGATAGCAGTGGAATGCAAGAACCTCTCATTGTAAATGTGAAAAGGAGTTTGATTTTGTTGTGATTGGAAACTAGCTCATATTTGTATGAATTTCTAAAGCTAATTAATGAACATGATTATGCTTCTTCAGTTGGCTTCCTGTCTTCTTCCACACAGGGGCCAAACACTCTGAACAAACTGAACAAAATGCTACTCTAATACTTCTTTCTTTCTAATTCTACACGCTTTTACTACCCAAGTCATTACTGAATGTTCTGTTAAGCTCCTTTCATGACTTTTCACATCTTCTTTTTGTCTCCATTTATTCCACTTTATACCTGGAACACAACATTAATGCACATTACACTCTTGCTTGCTGAAGTAAGGGAAAACTCACAAAAAAGTGATCACCTGCTGTTCTGTGTGCAGCTAACCAGTCCATGTTTGTTCCCTGTTGCACACATTGTGAAATCTTTGGGGAATTATGCTAGGTATAAGATAAAGTAATTGTAATTTCCAAAACAGGATCTCAAAAATGCCATTCATAATAGTCAGAAGTACTGCTTGACTGAAAAGAGTTGGGAGATTTTTCAATCTGAGAGTTAAAAAGGGATCTTCATTGTTTCTGCCCCTCCCATCTGCTGTTCTCTGCAGCTGAAAATGGGGCAGAAAGCCAACATCATGACATTTGAGCAGACAGCAGTTTATGGAAGCGTCTATTACAATTCCACACCCACACCCTTGGTAGAATGGAGCCTTCTCCCCGGCCATTTCAAGCAGAGCTGCTGCCAGAGAGTTACAGCTGATTGAGGCTTCATCCCCTGAGTCTGGGATTTGCAGGCATGCTCATAATTTTTTTCTTTGTAGGTTTTAAATACAGATTCCCCTTCCTCTGCTTGCCTACTCTCCTCCCTGTCCAAGAAGAAATCAAAAGAATTTCCAAAACACGCTATCAAAGTTTCTCAGCCCTCACGTGCCAGCATTGCTAGTGGTAGGACTGCAGCATCAGAGAACAGGCAGAAGCACGGGGATGAATGTGAGCCCTGCCTTTTGCCTCGCTCGGTGATTTTAAACACTGGTGAAATACCTCACAAATTACAGCAAACCTGTGAAATCTGCTAGTGATCTCTCAGTGTTGCAGCTGGTCTCAGAAGGGAACAGTATCATTTGAATGGCTTTTCCAGCCCGTTTGTTTGTTTCCTGTTCTTTTATGATGAGCATTTTCAGCAGTTCTACATGTATCCTGCATCCTTCCGTCTGAAATAAATATTAATAGATACTTTTTCTAAATACACACATACATCTAGGCCATATGTAAAGCAGCTATGCATATGTATCCACTCTCCTTTCTTCTATTTAAATTGTGTTCAGTGACTGTTCAGTTCTCTCTAAAGGATGAGTCACCTGGCTCACGCTGGAGTCAGGAATCTAGGCTCCAAACCGTAGCTGCAAAATGATCCAACTGTGTAGCTTGATCAGTTGTTTTAAAAAAGTAAACCAAATCTCTGTCCTCTCCATCTACGTAAATCTCTGTCTTCAGTCTCCTAAATAACAAGAAAAATGTTATTACTGTTTCTCCTTACATTCTTTTTCCTTGTTTTTGTATTTGAATTAAAAAATAGAGAATAAACATGCGGGTACAAGAGGAGCTGAACTATTTTGGATCGAAAGCTCTAGAAACTGAAGTTCACTGTTTGTTGGTAGCACAAGGATGCTAATAACAGAGCAGAGGTGCTCCCCTCCCTCCACCCAGTTCATCAGCGATCCAGGACCAGAGCCGGTCCCCTTGCGCAGTCGCTGTCTTCATTCATTCTTGGGCTCCTGGAGAGACTGGAGGGACACGGAGGCAGCGTGAACTAAGCTGCTGCCTTAGATGCACGTCACGGAGAGCATCAGCTGGTGTGCAGAGAGGGCACGGCTCCATGGTACTGTGGAAGGTCACCCGTATGTAAGCAGAGTCATTGACAGGGTGACAAAGGATGATCGGTCATGCTCCGGTTGTGCGGCCGAGCAACTGAAGGGGTCTTGTCGTGAGTGAATGCTAAACATCAGTAAGAGTCAAAACAGTGAGTTGTAGGTAAAGCAATGAAACTTTTGCTTTCATATTTAGGCAGACATTGAGGAAGGGATATCTGAAGGTGGACATGTTTTCCCTTCATGATATAGAATGCAAAGATAATACGCGTAATCCTGCTTAACAGAGTAATTAAACTTTATCGGTAAATCAAGTGAGCTTTCAAGTCCCTGGATCTTCATAAGACTTGAATAAAGAATGTCATGAGATGACTTACTTATTAGTAAGGGGTTAATCATTCTAATTCCTAGGTCTGAAGGGAAAGAGGTAAGGGGAAAAAGATGTGGATTGGCATCTCACCTGAACAGCATGGACTGCAGAAGTGCTGCCAGAGATATACAAAGCATGAGGATAGAGTACATGCATACTGTGGGAGAGTTCTGATTTAACCAATTAAAAAAAAAAAAAAAAAAAAAAAAGATGAAAGATAAAGATAAATAATTTTGCTATTACAGAGGTGTCAAGAAAGTGATTGCTACACTGATAAGTTAATTCTGAACTTGGAAGGGACATTTTTTTTTCTGTTTGTTTTCCTAACTTCAGTCAAAAGGGTTGTGTGATTCAGTCACACAGTGGAGGGGATTCCCTCTGGATCTTTGTCTCTCCGTTACCTGGGGCTTATTGTTTTTTTTTGTTTGTTTGTTGATTTTTTTTAATTTTTTTTTTTGCTTTAACTTGCCTTTTGAAGAAACATGATTACTTCTTGTATATCCTGAAATGTTCTGGGAAGGAATTAGATAATGAGCTGAAGAGCTGAAGAAAGGTGGGGACTTTCTGGAACATGGAAAGTACCAAGCTCATGATGAACTCTGTGTTTTTCTGGAACTGAGGAAAGATGTACATGGACTGTGGTGGTATTTTTAACTATTTAGAGTATGTGTATGCCTGTCTGTCTTTTGGTCTCAGGCCCTGGGGAGTTTTAGAAAACATCTCATCACTTCCAAATACCAAATCACAGTGTTTCACAAAAATTGCATCAAAGGGGTGTTTAGGGTGCTGCTGGAGCTTTCTTGGCAGATGCTTTTAGTTACAGCTGAATCAGCACAATCTCTGAACAGGTTCCGTTCCTCTGCCTTCCCATCCAAGATGTCTCAGACTCATCAGGCAGGAGTCCAAGCAGTGGGGACCTCCAGTAGGGCTTAATCTATCAGAAACTGAAGTGCTGTGTTGGCTGTAGTAACTCATAATTCAAAGAGAACACGTTAGAGAAAGTGATCTAGAGATTGATTTTAAAAACTCATCTGGCACTGTATCTCAGCATTTCTTGATCACTGCAGAACAAATTGATTCCTTTTATAAATTCTGAAATAATACAAACCATACTGCTGAACTGAACTGGCATAAGAAAAGCTCCATTGGGGTAGCTCCATTTTGCAGAGTAGGGTTTGGCATCTGAAACCAGTGATGAGAAACAAAAATGGATAAAGGCTGGCTGTAAAATATTGCCACTAGCAGGACTGGGGATTTCTGTTTCATTAGGAATTCATAACTTCTTTCTATAATAAATGACTAAGCAGAGTTCTCAATAGGTGAGATGAGTTTTTATAGGGTGAGGCAATTTCTTTTATTTGTACCAGTTTGTCTAAGAAATTATATTCCTCTTGCAAACCTTGCTTTGCTTTCAGCCTTGGACCATCACAGCTGCAGCAATGCCACTCCTGCAAGATTGAGTTCCCCTGCTGAGACCCATGTCCTGTGTGCTTCATTTTCCCAGTCTGCTAAGGAAGAAACTTTCCTGTCTCCCTGTTGAGTCATGAGGATAAATTACGTAATTTTTATTAAATGTTTTAATTTGCTCTACTGGAAGGACAAAGACTGATAATTTCATAATACGAAACTACCTAAATACCATCTGAACTTTTCAGGGGCTTTGTTTACTGCCTGCAATTTTCCAGAGCAGTTTCAAAAGAAAAGATGAGGAATGATATGCTCATTCCGGGACCGCATCTTGTCAGTAACCACTACTCTGAGATCTGAAGATTGAATTAAGAAAATGTAAGGGAACAAGCTTAGTTTAAGGGAGAACTATCTTTGTACCAATTTATCCCTTTTATGAAAAGTTAAGCAACTTTTAGTGACAGGGCGACTCCAAAAAAAAGATTTTTTTCCTCTTCAACCGTGGTGCAATGGCATAAAGCCCATTCCTTGTTGATTTTTGCTACGTGGGCACTCACTAAAAGCAAACACGTTGCTGACTGACAGCTGTCCTTCGAGCAAACGGAGGCCAGATGCGGTGCCGTGGGGGAAAGCGAGGCCTCATAGCCAGGACAGAGTCACCGAGATAATTAATATGGGGCTTTTGGGTTATGCAGGTGAGTGATTTAAGGCACTACGTGAGGTCAGCAGCGGGCTGTTTTATTGCGGTGTGTGCGGCCATGGGCTGCTCCGCGTAAGTACGGCCATTAGCGGCCAGCCGTTTAGCGGTCATACTAATATTCCGGCGTGTGCTTTGCCACAGTATTTGTGATAAAAACATAAGATCTGCCGCTGTGGCAACGTGAAACTTGCCACAGGGGGACGTCGAGGCCTGCAGGCCCTCAGCTCCAGCGGGAGCCGCCTCCCGCCTGCCGGGGCGCTGTCCCTTTAAGCGCTCTGACGTCAGCGCAGCGCCGCCATGGCAACGGCCCGTCCCGGCGGCCGGGGCCATGCGGGCGGGGGAGGAGCTCCGGGCGCCGCGACCGAGCGCCATGGAGGCGGCGGCGGCTCGGTGACACCCGCGGGCCCGCACCGCCACCGGCACCGCCATCGGCACCGCCACCGGCACCGCCCGGCCCGCAGGTACGGCCCCGCGGGGCGCGCCCGGACGCCGGGGCGCCGGGCTCCGGAGCCCTCCGAGCCCTCGGGGCGGCGGTGGAGACCGCCACCGCCCCCCGTTCGGTCCCTCCCGGGGTCGCGGAGCGGGGCAGCGGCGGCCGCCCGGGAGTCGCCGGTGGCGGTGCCGGGGGAAGCCCCGACCCCGCCCGGGAGCCCCGCGGGAGCCCCTCGGCCGCCGCCGCCCCGCCCCTGGCGGGCGGCTCCGTGCCGCGGGCGGGGCGCGGGGAGGAGGAGGGGGGAGGGAGGAAGAGGAGGGGGAGGACGGGGAGGAAGAGGAGGAGGCGGCAGGGCCCGGCCCCGGGGGGGAGCGCGCAGCCGGGCGTCGCCGCCAGCAGCGGCCCCAGCGCCGCCGCCAGCAGGTAACGCCCCGGGGGGGCCCGGCCCGAGGGGGGACCGGGGGGCACCGGCACCGCCTGCGGGGGTCGCGGGGCTGCGGGCGGGGGGAAGGCGCCGTGCTGCTGCTGCTGCTGGTTCCCCTTCTCTGCCCGGCGCCTGGCGGGGTCGGGGCCCTGGCGCCTCGCCCTGCCGGGAAGCGACCGAGGGGCGGCACGGGGGGACCCTCGGGAGCTGCCCGGCCCTGGGGAAAATGCGAAAAAAATGCCAAGTCATGAGGGGCCAGCCGGCACCCGCTGGGCCCCTCGTTGTGTTTGCTGAAATTTTATTTAATTTTTTTTTTTTTAAAATTTTCTGCTTTTATTTTTTTTTTTATTTTTTTTTGCCTGCGCTTGTCGCGGAGGTCACGGCCTTCAGAAATTTTTATTTTCGTCTCCGCCAGAAACTGCGAGGAGCGCCCGAAGTGCTCCAAACCAACAAGTTGGGCTGGCGTTGTAACGCCGCGCCAGCGTAACGAGCTCTGCGCCTCCTCGTGCGGGCGGGCGATGGACGTCGTGCCTTTACTAGGCCGGTTGTTGCAGGACGGAACATAGGTGCTTCTCCAGGCTCGTGTTCAGTCCTGAGGTAGGAGCGTGGTGCTTCTCAACGCTCAGGATGAGCTGAGGGAGAAATTGCTTAGAGCTTAATCTGATGATCCGTCATCAATTTGTGACATACTCCGAGAGCAGCGCCTGCCCTGTCGTTGGGAAGGGGAGGGAGGAGGTCGGCAGAGCGCTCCGGAGGGACCAGGCGGGTAACCAGCCGCCGAAACCCCTGGGAAGGCGTTGGGAGAGGTGAGAGGCAGAGCCCCCTGATTCCGGCGGGTTATCCGGTTCTGTGCTCTACGTCAGCCTCTTCCTTGAAAAACCTTCAGCTGTTTGCTGCCGAGAATCTGGGCTGAGACACGAGGGCAGCTGCGTGGCCCCAAGTGTGGTCGCTGCGTCTCCGCCAGCACAGCTTGGTGCTGGTTCGCAGGGCTCCTTGCTGCACCAGCTGCTGCCGGAGGGCTCGGTGTGCCCGCCAGACCTGCCTGGGCTTTGCCTATGAACGGGGGGTCCGGAGCTGCCGGTAGTTGTGGCGGGGAGGCGGTGGGAATACGTGGGGACGTGCGCCTGCAAAGTCATCTCGGCGTGCAGGGGAAAACCAAAAACTACACCGAGTGCTGGTGGAAACGCTGGCAGTGATGTAAAAGGTGACCGCTCATCTGACGGTCAGGTGACAGGCACAATAGATGGAACTAGCGGTTAAAACTGGGAGAACTCAGGAGTAATGTTAATAATAATACCAACAAATTAAAAAAAAAAAAAAAAACACCTTAGATTATGAAGTCTTCTAGTGGGATGGCAGCCTTCAGGGTTTTTCTGCAGCGTCTGTGATTTTTGTGTGTGATAACAGCGGTGAAGTGAACTTGTGCTTCCACAGGACGGGCTGATTTTTATCTTGGAAGAAGAGAGCTAGGGAAAAGAGGGAGATTGTTTTATATATTTATATATATATGTAAATATATTTAACTTATACAAATACAAAATCTCATTGTGTCTAATACACTAAACACAGGCAATATTCAATTATGTATTCTTCAAAATAGCTTTTACAGTAGGTCATGTGGATGAGTTAAACAGTTGAATACTTGGCGAGTTAGGGCTATACGATGCCTTTTCTCTGTTAGACAGGAAACCCGCATTTTCATGATGGAGGGATGAATTTCCCTGTATTCTGTGAGTTGGCGTGGTCGAGGTGGCACAGCAAGTAACTGGTGCTCTGATGTTTAGTCCTTCCCCGAGCGCTTGAAAAGTTGGTCTTGACTGACCGCTCAGGCCATTTAAATCTGAAGTGGAAGATAGTTGGCTACGAATGTAATCTGTTATATTTATGTTGGATAATGAACGTTTCAACTGTGTCTTAGTGTTCCGCAGTTGAGCGCTAGTATAACTAGTGTTTAATTTGTTCAAGTAGTTTAGTTTTCCACACAGTTTCTGAAGAAAAACCTGGGATTCAAAAACATCATTAGAAAACCTTGCAGAATGTTTTTGAATACCGCATTGTGCCTGCTTCCATTGTAGAACATTACGCAACCTTTAAAATGCCACAGAATTTATGAATATAGGATCTTGAAGGTGAAACAAGGAATAAAAAAAACACAACTATGCAGTGCATCGTAAATCTTCCCCAGTTACTGTCTTCTCTGCCACAGCCATAAATTAAGACTGCGTGTCACTGAAGACAGGGTCACTTGATGTATTGTTTCTAATCTCAGGAGTCACTTTAAGAAGTCTCATCAAGCTGGTAAGAAATCCAGAGTCCCCGAGCTTGCCGGGCAGCGCTTGCTCATGGAATGTAGATACTTGCGGACGGTGATAATGCAGTGACCGTGTTTTTTACTTAACAGTGTCTGAGAACATCGATACGCAGATTAATGCAATCCCTGAGTGCCTCGAGCATGCTTTTTCGAAAGTAAGCATAATGTTGCTAATGAAGAAAGATGTTTAGTTCCGACACCGTTTTTCTTCCCTTTAATTGGGTGCAGACCTGTCACTTATTTCGTCTGCCGAAGTGTGTAATTAAGGTTGTTGTCGTGTTCTTGTGTGAAACTTCTGTATTTTGTAACCTGGTGTTTTGTAATAGAATTTATGTGAAAGATGCTAAACAGAACCAACTAAAGCCAATGATCATGAAAACCAAGAACATATGCAGTTCTCTTAAGGTTGTGGTTTGATATCTGATACTAGGGCAGAGAGCTCCATAGAGCTTTCTAGATAACAAGAGGCACTGCTATGCAAGGCTGCAACTTGTCATTTCAGAAAATCTCTACTGTTTAGGGTTGTGCTGATGTGCTCAGCAGTGTGTGAACAGCAAAACGTTCCAGGTTTGGAGAGCCTGAAAGAAAAGACCAAGAGGTGAACTCCTTCAGGTTTCGAAGGGATCTCAGCTTGGAGGCCATCCATGTTACCTAAAGGTCTGGTCATCAGGAGCTGCTGCAGTTAGTGTGGGGAAACGCCATCCTGTGCAGATCAATGAGAGCTGATCTGAAGGTTTAATAAATAAATAAATAAATAAAAGTGTGTAGATGGCCATCTAATAGCAAGCAGCTATGTCAGTGAAGACAGTTTCACTTCCTTTGAGATGTCTCATCTTCCAAAAGCATGTGAAATGCTGACATACAGCAAAGCAGATTCTGGTTCAATTACTACAACTCCTGCAGGCTGTCGCCACGTGAAAGGACTTCCCCTGAAAAGGAGGGGAGAGAAAGAAGTACCTGGCTGTAATGTAGAGCAGAAGTCCCATTCAGGTCCCACCTATCACATAAAATTAGTTACTTTGAGGTAAGACAGGTTTGCTAATTTGGAGAAACTCTAGTTTTTCCTTCTTCTTGAGTTGGATGTCAGACAAATATTAATCATATGGACCTTCAACACAAGCCAAGTGTTTGAGTCATAGTGAGTGCTGCTGTTCTGAAACACTATTAAAAGAGCTGAGTAATGTTAAGATTTAAATTATATTTGTATGACTTTCATTTTAAACAACACCATAAATCTTAAGATTGAATGTTTCTCAAATGGGACTGAAGATCTTGGAGCTGCTCTTGATGACTGGCTTGGCGTCTTTGAACAGAACAAATAACCTCCTTGCAGCCGGCTCTGAGAACAACCCCTGGTGGTGTTAGGTTTGCTTTCGCAGTGCAGTTACCAGTTCAGGTGGTCGGCATCTCTGGTCTGTGTGCAGGGCTCCTGCAGGTGAAATTGCATTTAATTGTTACTGCCCTAAAAAGCCAGACCCGCCACGTGGGCATCAGAGCACGCACCCTGAAGCAGTTTGCACTGAGAGTCTCTTTTGAAACCAACTGGTAAAGCGTCCTAGAGTTCACTCCTTTGGGGAATGCCACGTGAATTTCGGAAGGCGCTGTGGGCACCTCTTGGCACTCGGAAGTCCCGATGTCCTGGAGCGGGAGCCGTGCCCACCTGCTCTGCCAGCGCTTGAGTAGAGCACCTAAGCAGCTTCAGGATAACTCGCTTTGATTCTTAGAACCAAAGAATCACAGAATATCCCGAGTTGGAAGGATCCCACAAGGATCAACTCCTGGCACCGCTCAGGTCTACCCCAAAATTCAGCCCATTCTTGCTGGGTTGATGTGTGCATACATTTTTTGCTGCCCTCTATTAGTTTTTTTTTCCTGCTGCACTAATCACTGCTCATATAAGTTGTATTTGTGTCATTTTCTATTTGGATGGAAATTACAAAGCAATTTTTGACCTACTTGTATGAATTTAAAATCATGCACTAAAATAGAAGATGCTTTTTCAAGATGTATAAAATGGTTAAAACACATTTAGTATCTAAAGTTGATTTAATTAAAAGAAGTAATATTGGATTGGAGTCTTCTTCTGGTGGCCCTTTCTGTTGACTAATGGCTTTAGGTGATTGTTCACGTAAACCAATTTTATCCCTCGCTTAGAAAAGGAAGACATTTTCTTTCAGAGTCTTGATTTAAATTGAGCTTGGTTGTTTCTGAGCTGAAACAAATATTCAGACCGCATATATAGATGTGATGCTTGTCAAAATCTCATTTAACACATTGTATAATTGGAGCCTTAGTGTGTATCTAGTGACTTTGATCAGTTTTGGTGATTTTGACAGTGCAACATAATGTACTAAAAATTAATAAACCTACAGTAAATGAGCTTTTAAGTAGGGTTATACTATTAAAGTTTTCCCTATTCCTTCCACCAAAAAAACCCCAAACACCTAAAATAAAATAGGTTGAGCTTCCCAATCCCATCCACCAAAAAAAAAAAATACGAAGTAGGTTTACACAAAGGTGTTTATTCTGTATGTTAGAATGTAGTGTGGAGTCCTTTCCTTTCCACGTGCGTTTTGGCGGTGGGAAGCAAAGGAAGTAGAACATCTCCAGGAAGACATTAGGTCTAGATGATCTAGAATGTCAAGAAGCTGATCGTGTTGGTGACGGTTTCCTTCCGCTGCAGAGGTAGGAAGGAGGTGGCAGGGTGCTGGCTGCCCCTAGCTGTGCTAGGGCAGAAGAGCAGCGGTGCCCATGGTGTCATTGTGCTCTATAGGGCATTACTTGCCTTTAAGTACCGCTGCTCACTGCTGCTTGTAGGGCAAGGAACTTCTCCTTTGTGGTTGCTCTTTCTAGAGTTTTTGTTAGCCTGGAAGCAAGGTATCTAAGCAAGAAACAATCCAAATCAGAGAACGAGGTGGCCAGGAAGTACAACTACTGTGCTGGGCCCTGCACACACAGCCTTTATCTCCAAGATATGCAACAGAAAAGAGGAAACTTTTATCTAGGGAGCAGCCCAGAAGAAGGAGCTGGATCGTTTTAGCACAGCAGGGTAAGGTGCGCTACAAATCCAAAGCAGAAGCCCTACAAATGACGACCCCAGCACGGCAGCTCTGCAGCACGGCTCCCCTGGCTTCAGTAGGAAGCAGGTCAGGTAGCAGGGGACAGGAAGTCGTTTAAAACTGCATTTTTTTTCACTGTCATCCATTATATTTCATCTCAAACGCTAATAGATGGCATCAAAAGTAAAACATGCACTTTAAGAAGGATGAATGGAAGAAAACTGACTTTTGCCAGTGGTGCTAATTCAGGAGCTGGAGCAATTTTCTGCTCTCAGTCTCCGCAGCAGCAGTGTGGCCTCGCATCGCACTTTCACAGGAACTTTCACGAGATGACAGGTGAAAGGCGAAGGTCCTAAGCAAACAGTTAAATTACTCAGGAGTTTCATCGGTACTGCTCATGTTTGCTTTTTCATTGAGTCACGGAGCATTTTTGCTTTCCACTCAGCTTCTGGAACCGGGCGTTTAAGAACATTTAGCCACTTGTCCTGATCTTTGGGCCACAAATGCTGAAAAAAAAATCAAAAATGATCGAGTGTGCATCCCACATTGCAGAATGAGAAGATTTATGGGAACAGGGCCTGCTTCTTGGCGAGGGTTAGAAGCCCGGGCAGCGCACTTCACCAGGTTGTTGTTGACCCAGCTCTCTTTGACTGAGATATGTGGTAAGTATTTATGAGAGCAGAAGTTTCAGTGGGTTGGAAAGATAACCTCTGGCAAAGCACGCTGCGGACCCGGGGGCTCTTCTGTGGCCACAGTGCCTGGCAAATACATTCCTGTCTGTAACCGTAGGTTTTGCCTCCACGAGGGAATCCTGCTATTTATAACCTAAGGAGTGTCATGCTTCTGTAAAAAAGTTCTCTCTTTTTTCTTTTTTTTTTCTTTTTTTTTTCTTTTCTTTTTTTTTTTTTTTTAACTATTACACTTCTGAGAAAATTGCTCCTAGTGGGAGTGTTGTACTTCCTTCCTTCCATTTTTTTCGTCCATCCTCTTCTGTTGGAAGCTTCATCTAGGACCATTTTTCTTCTGATAACCAGTTAGATATAACCAGTTAAACCTCTGACTTTTAGCAATTATACTCTGTAAGTTAACGTTACCTAAACGTATCTGTTCTTTTTTCTTGCATCTTGGGATAGGGGCTCTAAAAATACATATGGATTTTAATGCATCACAAAAGCGTGAAAAAGAATGAATTACAAGCTTGATTTACAACTTCCTTTTAGTATAATGCCAGCTTTCTCTAGATAGTTTTTTTATAAGAAAGGTTTTTATCTTGTCTAGAAGTTTTCTGCTAGATATAATCAGTGCGTTAAAAATACTCTTACTATAAAGACAGGCGTTATTTTGAGAACCCTGTGATTGTGAAGATAGTTCAAAAGCACAGTGATACATTGCATCTTCCTTAAGTATTCAGTGTCATTTCTTTTTTTTGGAGTGGCAACGCAGCATGAGACACATCAAGAGTAGTTCCGAAGAGGATACTTTCAATATACGAAATTGCGTCTCATCACCAGTGGTACGGGAAGTAGCTACACAGTCTGCGTACTCTTAATCCCAAATGTACATTAGGAAGGGTGAAAAAACACCCTTCATTTTCTAGTATGGGTTTTCCAGTCATTCAGTGGTGCTGTGTAAAGCTGAGGCTATGGTTGGACGTTGAAGGCCTATGGTAGTAGTCATCTCTTAAAAAAATATTTATGTATATACAAACTACTAAAGTAGCCTCAACTCCAGTCTGGGAGACGGCTTAGTTTTTGTGGCTTCCAATCACAAATTGTTGACCAGAAATGTGTTGCGAACCAAAAGCAAACTCAAAATTAGACGTGAGGGCAATAGCTTTATCTGATCTATGGATAATCAGTGTAAAACCCAAATGTTTATATTCCCTTGTTTTCCTCTGAAAGAGTACAGCTGTATGCTAAATGTTACAGCTGCGTAATTATGTGAGCTGCATAATGCCTCGCTGTCACGCCGGTACCAAGGGAGCGTGTGTGTAGGGCTGAATGACGAGGAGGAGGGAAGGGTGCAGAAGCCTAGCTATAGATCAAACGCGTTTTTTTTCCAAGCTGGTTGATGCCTTTGAAAGGAAGTAATGTGTATGTGTAGCTGGTACTGCTGGGCTTTCTGTTCCTGAAGTGTGCGAGAACGCGCTACTTTGAAAAACTGGCAGCCAGGAATTATTTCAGTCAAGTGAGCAATCTGGTGGAACCCAGGCGCTTCTCTTGTTGACAGCATTCGTTTCTCTAAACGTGCATCCTCACTGACTTAAGCCTTAAATCTGCCGTGTGCTTAGTGCCCGTTGTGTGTCTGTGCAGCCTGCACAAGCTTAGAAAACAGGGGGCTGCTCGGGTAGTGCTTTGTGCCTGGGGTACCGCACCGGATTTTGTGTGCCCAGCGCTGCTTGGCCCTACGGAGTGAAAGGGTCCTGTGCCACTTGAGTATCAGCACACCAGCCTCTTAAAGTCCAAAATCCGTCTTGTTGAGATGGATTTAAATGTAAGTCATTTCAAAATGGCTTTGAACTGTCCGCTCTTTGCTAGGAAAAGTGCACTGGACAAGTTGATGGAGTGGTGTCTGGGTATAGCTGAATGTTTGAAGAGGGAAGTAAACTCGCACATGGCTCACTCTGCGTGTGTCCACGTGTCTTTCCAAGGAAAAGCTGGACTGGAACTGTCTCTGTCTTGTATCTTTTTGCTTCGGTCTTAGAGATCTTGAATTGCAAACCCAATGGCACTTCATCCAGCAGGGGAGTGCTCGGGGGTCACTGAACCAGACTTTCACTGGAAGTCATTTTTGTCACAGGAGCGCATAACGTGAATTTCACGTGAAATTCTGGTTGTGGGGAGTGTGATTAAAGAAGCTGTGCTTACGTGCGGAAACGTTTTGACCTGGAAGTGACGTCATGAATATAAGATGCAAGAATGCTGCTTTTAGAAAAATCACTATTTTGGACTGTGAAATATTCGTGACGTTTAAAAATTCCTTCTTCCTGTGCTTTCGTCAGCCTTGTGCTTAACGCTGAATTTCTTGTTTTTTCTAGAATCTAGCTTGTATTGGCAAAGAAGAGTAAGGGGCTTGGGTTTATTTTACAAATGTACTTGGCTTAGACCTTAAGATGGGTTTTAGGAATAAACTCTCATGTCTGTCAGCCTAAGACACTGCACTAGTAAGCCGGCAACATGTTGTGTGTATAAGACTAAAGTCTACAGTCACTGATCTTTTTTTATTTCACTCTGATGTCTACCCTATGACTTCCTTCGCACATTTTGTGGCTGCTGTCAACAAGCCCAATATTGTCAATCTATTTGTCCTCCATGGAGACCGTAATCGAGGCGGTGATCGCTGGAGGAGGCGCGGCGGGAGCTTCCCGGCAGGCTGGGTGTGCGGCTGGGGTGGCGGCGGCCGAAACCCACGAGCGCTGCGTGAGGTGTGTTCGAGCTGCTGTTTGCTCTGCTCTCCTCTAGTAGTGACAACCACTACGGGCTGATGCAGTACTGGATTCCGAAGGTGAACTTTCACGTGTGTATTTGCCTGACTGAAGTTGCTCCTGTTAATGTTTCCGGGCAGTTATTGCAGTAAATAGAAAGTCTTTCTTGTGCCAGGCTTTACTCCAAACTTAGATGAAAACCACAAGCTGAGTAGCCAGCCGTGTGTGTACAATGAGAGTCTGGCATTCCTCCTGATGTGGAGGGGCGTGTGTGGCCGCAGGAAGGAGAGCGCCCAACATCTCCAGCCCCAGCCTACGAGAGCCACGCGGCTGGCGGCGGCCTTGTGCCCCTGACGTCGCTGCGTGCCGCCTGCTGGAGTCACACCCAAAGAGACGAGGCTGTTTTCTTACCCCGCTGATTTTTTGGTTGCTTGTGGGTCTCTTGTCACCAAGCGCTGAGCACATACGTTCAACAGTTCCTTCAAATTCAGCACGGTATCTGGTAGAGAAATGGCTGTTTAAATAAGTTCTGCTAGTCCTCTTCCTCTTAGAGGCGTTGGTTGATTATTTCCTGTTTTTGTACCAAAGCTATAATGGAGACATATCGCTTTAAAACACTTCCAAAATGTGCAGAAGTGCAACAATAGCGGTGACCTCAGAGAACAAGGTCACACCCAGGCCCATTTCCTGTTTTGTTCTTGGGGAAACCGGAGGGCTGTGAAACGCTGGAGAGCCCTGCCTTACACCTATGTGCACTCCGACAGCTGGGCAGCAGCTCGCCGGGGCTACAGGATGAAAATATACTTAGTCTTGAGGAAGGGATTTGGCTAGGATTTGCAAACTTGTTTTTTGAATATTAATGATTTTAATTGATCATTATTCTGCTTCTTTACTGAACTATCCCAGATGTTACGCTGCAGCTAACGTGAAGTGTCTGTTAGAGGTACAGAAGGGAAGGAAATGCACTGAGGAGGCTTGGGCGGAGGGAGAGGAGAAAGCAGACAGTGGCACAGTGACAGGCCTTGCGTACCGCGATGTCAGGCCCATCTCTGCATTTCAAAGTCTTTAGCTTTAGCACAAACTGGAGCACCACGGGAGGTTCTCTCTAAACACCAGGCAGCACTTTTGTGTTGTGTCTGTGACGGAGCACGGGCTGCCCAGAGAGGCTGTGGAGTCTCCTCCTGGGAGATCTTCAAAACCTCCTGGACACGGTCCTGGGCAGCCTGCTCTGGGTGTCACCGCTTGAGCAGGGGCTGGAGCAGGCGAATTCCAGAGGTGCCAACCTCAGCCATTCTGAGTGACAACACACAGCCAACAAACAGTGTCAAACAAACAGAAACAACCCAAAACCCTAAATAATTTTACTCAGTGGAGAGCATGTGATTTTCAAACAGCTCTACAATAGTAATTATAGTATATAAAATTCAAACTAAAATACTTTTTATAGATGAGTATAAAAATACTTTGTTATATGTTTATATGTAACTACAGGATAACATTGATGCATTTATTTTCAATGGCTGTTACGCAGCCAGAGATTTTACTTCATGTAAGGCTTTGTCCATGGTGTCAAAGTCTGTAGAAGTTGAGCAGTTCTTAAATATATCAAATCTGTGCCATTCAGAGTATAGGAAACAAAACCTGTGCAGTTTTCTTCTCCATTCATGGCTTTGGGGAGACATAAATGAATGGGCAGAGCTGCCTACGTCTCGAATAGTGTCACTAGTTGGGGAAATGTTCTATCAAATTCTTCTTTGGCACGTCCCGAATATATAAACTATTACTCTGTATGCTGCCAGAACTTGGCTTTGGAGACAGAATCCCATCGTCTAACGCTGTTGAGACAGCAAAACGTGCGTGCGCTGTTCCAGCAGAGAGGCAGGTAGCTTGATCCGGGGGACTTCAGCATGCAGAGGTTTGGTGAAGCTTCAGTTTGTGTGAGTTACCGATATAGCTCGCTTGAGAGAGATCCGGAGTATTTCTGGTGCCGTTTTCCTATATTTAGTGAAGCGCTATAGTTAGCATTCCTTATGTTTAGCCACCTGTGTGATCACTGGTAGGGATGATCACATGAAAGCTATGTGAAACCTCCTGTCTTACTTTCTGCTGCTGTGTGTTTACCACTTGTGAGATCTTGCTGCATATGCCTTGAAAAGTTGAGAGCTGGTATGTATAGCTAAGCACTTATTTAAATTCTAAAAGACTGTTTTTTTTGATCCAGAATCCAGTTATTGCCTGAATAATCCTTCAGTGGATAGCTTTTAAGACTCCAGGCAGCCAGACTGTTCTTTTTTCTGTCTCGTTAGTCTCTTTATATTTGGTACAAAAATAGCAGTGCTTTGTTGTGGGGAGGAGCGTATTTACACTCCTCTGGCGGTTTTTTTTTTGCCTTGTCTGATGGTTATTTTACATGGGAACAAGCTCAGATTACTGTGGCAACTGAAAAAGTCCATTTTAAGTCAATTTTTTTCTTTTCTTTTCTTTTTTTTTTTTTTTAAATAAACCAAATTACTTAACATCTTAGTTTGTAAACTGTAATCTTCTCCGAGACAGAAACAGCTCTACTTTGCAGCGCTAAAGGCTCCTATCCTCACACACCTTCCAGCAATCTGCCAAGGATCAGCCCATTTCCTGGCTCTCCAGAGCTGGGTCTGCTCCCTGCCCCTGACTCAGCTGCCCAGCTCGGAGCAGGCGGCCTGGGGCTTCCCTTTTGGCACCCAGGTGAGTCCCCCACAGCCCCAGTTGTGCAGGCACCCAGCTGCCCCCACGCAGCACGTCCTCGAGTGTTTTTGGAGTGAGCATTGCAGAGAGAAGAGCTTCGTCTAAATCCATGTGTTAAAGTACCTTCAGGATGAGAACTTCTGGTAATTTGCCACTGCCTGCCCATGTAATGAAGAATTAAACCATTAGCAAGTGATGCAGGTACTGAATCAGGAACAGGGCAAGGAATAATTTCTCTCTGGAGCGCTCAGCCTGGCCGTGGCTGTCACGCCACTGGACGTGCTGCGGTATCCTTAGTTAATTAGTTTGCCTCGAGGAGTGGGAATTTATTTTGGTGTGACTGAATTAGCTGATCCGTGCCCACTGAGGAGGAATCGCAGAGGCACAGGGCAGCCTCCCAGTGATGCCGTGTTATGGGGCCAAGATGTGCCGCCCTGGTTACACGTAGCTGCTCCTCGCAGCGCTCCCGCTGCCGGTTCTGATGGGAAGCGCGGTAAGTCCTTGACCCCATTTCCTGATTGCTCTGGATATTAGCAGCGGTGTACCCCCTGGCTAGCGGTATTATTAAAAAGTTCTTCCACTTCCTGTTGCTCATCCCCTCAAGGCCTCTTCACCGTAGCAGTTGCCATTATTCAGAGTGCATCGTGCGCACCATGGGCTGCATGCGAAGAGAAGCATCTGGCTTTTTTGTAAGCGTTTCGACCTGCAAGTGTTGAAAAGCAGCTTCCACTGGTCCTTTTGCATTTCATTTAACTCGGAATATTCTTTCTCTGTCCGGACGTTTATTAAAAATTTAATAAGTTGGGGAAGTAGACATCCTGCTCCCCTCCGTCCCTTGAGATGACGACAGGAATTGCAGCTCAATTTCTGCTTATGGTGAGGGCGCTGATGGCTTCGTGGAGTGCACAGCAGAGCATGGTACGGCTTGGAAGTTCATGTCTGCAATAACGAGTGCACTGGGCTGTGGAGCAGTACTCCTTCCTGGCTGGTAGCATTTCACTTTCTGGGAGGGGAAGAAGAACAGACGTGTCCAGTGTTACCCTTGTCCGGGTTAGATCTGAATCCGAGGAGGTTTTCACTAATCCCTTGTGTGAAGAAGAATTTGTGATACAGATCACCTCTGCTCTTTGCAATCCCTCAGAAAGCAGTCACAGCATTAGTCTGATAAAAAAACAAATGGTTTTTATCTGATGGCTGGCAGTATTTGGAAATAGCCTACTTCAAGGCTGTGGTGATGGCGTGCTTCTTCACGCAGCGGAGAGATTTACAGGATGTACCCATCTGCCTCTACCACCGGGCATCTCAGCTCGTCGTCTTGCCGTGGCTGGCCGGTCACCTCGCTGATGTGCTCAGAAACAAGATCACAGCACGTACATCTCGTCTGGGTGCTGGTCTGCACACACAGCTACGCCTTGGCTCTGGCTTCCTGTCGTTTTCCGTCTTCAAGCATATCTCTGTAGCACCAGTAGCATCAAAGCAGACACAAACCCACACGCACAGATCTTCGCACCGTGCCGTCGGGATCGTGGCACCACTCAGGTGCTGGCAGCAGCTCAGGAGAGCTGCTCATGGAGATAGCCTGCATCTGGGGAGCAGTCAGAGAGCCTCCTCCCTGCCCACTCCATTTCTGTAATTTCCTCCGGGCATCTTGAAATAGTGGATTTTAAAAAAAAAATCCCAAGTGGAAGCATCGTGCTCGCAGTCCTGCTAAATATTTGGTGGTGGGTGACCATTTGAACTTGTGTGCAGCTCGGTGGGAGCTGCAGCCAGCCAGGCCAGCAGAGCTCTGGGTACGCTTCAGGTCAGCGGTCGCACTGAGCTCTGAATCTGTGTGCTGCGGTGTCCCTGTGTTTGTACGTGGCTTAAGAGTTTGCTGTTCAGCTGCTGCGAACTGGAAAGGAACTTTAAAACCAGGTTATTCTAGCTTAAATTAATCTAGATTCCGTACTAATTCCTGTGACTCGGAGTGGCTGTATTCGTCGAGGTGTAGACTGGCCTTGAAGCACCGATACGTTCCCGCTGAGCAGTAACACGAACGACCTTGCAGGCTTCAAAACATGCCGACACTGCCAGGGCTTCTCAACTGTAACAATGGTTTTGTAAATAAAGTAAAAAGGTCATTGTCCTTTAATTTGCTTAGGGCTCAATTCTTAAGCTTGATACGGGTGAGTGAGAAGGGTTCTCAAGTTGGCGTATGCGCACGTGGCCGTGTGTGTACAGGTAACGCCATCTGAAGCTGTCCCGCGGCTGGGGCAGCTTCATACAGAAGTGGCATTAGGGATGAACAGTACTGATGCTAATGACATTGAAGTCATTAACTCTGACTTTATGGTTGAAGTGCAGAATGGTCAGCAGTGGTCTTTGAGACCGAATTTCTGACACGTTCACGGTTTCACCTGCCAATAAAAAGATGCCTTGGCTTCACCTGCTTGTGATCAGGAATGCATGCTTCCAGTTCAATCTTCATGTCTCTTTCTTTATGGTGAATTATTCTCTATATTTCAGTCACCATTTACAGAGCACTGACGTGTGGCACGTCACAGAGCAGAAGCTAACTTCCCTTCACAGAAGATTAGAAAGAAATCAACTCTTCTGTTAGCAATCTTTGCCTTCTGTAAAAAATAGCACACGAGGTTACTGAGACGAGGGCAGGTATGACGGCTTGTCTGCTTTAGACACTTGAGTCTGTTGTGTCTGTGCTACCTTTGGGTATGTTCTAGAACAAAAACGGGAAAACATTTTAAAATAAGGAAATTTTGACATTGTTGGAACTGTATTTCATAGAGGTATAGTATTCTGATCAGCTGCGTTAAAATTAAGCTTCAAAGACTAAAAGCATTTGGTTAGCATGCATACTAAAGCGATTGCAGGTTTTAACATTTCAGTTTTGAAATTGGACATCAGCGTATTGATTAATTCTGTTTTATGCCTGCTATGAAATAAGCATAATTAAATAGTCTGGGCTTCTGAAATAGGACATTGGTGGTAAGTAAAACAGTCTCCTGGAATATTCACACGTGGATGACAGTGTCCTCTAGGTGAGCAGAGCATAGGCCTAAGAAAGGTGAAGGTGGGGGCTTCACAGTTTGCTTAGGTATAGCTGAAAGCCTTGGTTAGACCGAAGTTACTGCTGTGCTCTTGTTGTAGGATGTTTTTGATTTGGAGGTGATTCAGTTTTATATGTTGGGTTTATTCGGAAAAAGACTTTATTTCAGTCACTGTTCAGTTAATTAAATCAGGTGGGCACTACTGTATTGTATTCTCTCATGTTTAAATTAAAATGCTTAGAACGATGTTTGGAGTAGCTTCTCTTTCCTCCCTCAGTTTGCATTTCGTGAGTAGTAGCTTGGCTTTCTTCCTTCTTTTGTAGGCTAGAAGCGTGCTTGGTTTATTTTAAAGATAATGTAGTGGGAGACCCGGCCCCACCACCTCCCAGCCTTTCTGGTGTCCTTTGCTGTCCTGGAAAAAGAGACAAACGCGTGCCTGGCTTGTTCCCCAGCAAGAGGCTGCCTGGGCCCCCTCTCACTGGGAGGATATTGGAGTGTGGGTGGACTTGGGAGGTCTCCTTTGTGGTGTTGGGTTGCACTGCTGTACTGAGGGTAAAGAGGAAAATTGGTGTGAGGAAATTCAACATACTGCAACAAAAAACAAAAACACCTAAAAACTGAAATTGTGCTTGCGTCTGGTCTGGTTTTTTCTCTTATGGTTACTTTATGTCCCTGTTGAGATGAGAACTGCTTTAGGCTGCTGTAGGCTGGACCCCGCAGCATGAAGCTGCTTTTATGGATGTTTACCTCTTCATTATCCCTTTTCACCATGTACGTGCTTTTGAAATGAAACCTACGTTGTGTCTTGCCCAAGAAAATATGGAGAAAATTGTAGAAAACCTATCTCAGCTGTAATCTAGGATTCAAGATTTTCACCTTTAACATGAAAACTGCCTTGGGCGTCATGTAGAAGGATGCTTGTATCACAGCACTGCTGAGCTTGAAGTTAAATGTTTTAAAGCGACCGCCTCAGCCTTTGCTCTCTGTTGCCATCTTGGGGTGAAGCCTGACATTCCTGGAGGTTTTGGGCTGGGTGAGAAGAACATTAATGTTAAAACGCATTCGGTAACGTTTTCATAAAGTACTACGGGTGTTTCTGTTGACAGTTGCTTCTGTATTTAAAATACATTTCCTTTAATTGTACTTTTCACAGTAATTCGGCAATAGCAGTACCTTGGGTCTCACTGAATTCGCTAGACACGGTACTAAAGGGAATATCTATTTGGAGCCTTTGTATAGGCAGAATAAATATGGGCCTGTAGTTTGTTCTTCTACTTTTTAAAATACAATAAACAGTGTGATACTGAAACTTTTCTTCCTCTTTATTGGCAGGTTTTCTTCACCAGTGGAGCGTGAGGAATAGAGACTGAAGCAAGATGAGCGAGCTGGAACAGTTGCGGCAGGAGGCGGAGCAGCTGCGAAATCAGATCAGAGTAAGAATTGCTAATTCCTTATTTTTTTTGATAAAGTTCCTCCTTTTAAAGGAATAAAGTGTAAAGATCATCTCTCTTACTTGCTCCCATTTAAATTATGCAGAGGTTAAATACTTTCAGAGTATTTGTTTAGTAAAAATATCAGAAAGTAAGCCATTGGTATAATGGAACTCATTCCTAGCAGCTCTTGAACAAAATGTTTTGTATCCTCTGGAAGTTTACTACGTTTTGTTGCTAGGGGTGTGTGCCTCTTTGCAAATTTTGTGGTTATGATTTAAAAAAAAAAAAGAAGTGAGCAGCAAACTTTGAGAACGTAGACATAACAAGCTGGGGTGAAGGGTATTAGAATATCTTCTGTGCTAAAAGTGAGAGACAGCTTGATAGACATGCAGATCAAAGCACAGAGTGAGAGAGAACCTTCCAGGAGTGGGTGGCATTTTTCTTTTTTGTGCTATGACACCAATGACTCTTTACAAATTTGGAAAAAAAATCTGTAAAAACAAATCTGTAAAAGTCTTAATCTGATGATGCATATGCAGAAAAGACATCTAAAATGTGAGAATTAAAATGGCTTGTTAAAACTTTGTTTTACTTGCGAATTTGCCAATCATATGGCAAGTACTAGCCTCAAGTACAGGTGTTGCTAATAGCTCTCTTTAAGAAAAGTTGCTATGTTGAGTTAAGATCACATTCAGAACTAATTTTATGTTGAACATCTTCAAGTGTTTCGGCTAAACTAAACAATTAAAGTTGTTTAAAATCCAGCGTGTTTCTTCCTGTGAGTGAAGTAAGTCCCGTGTGCTAGGGGATTTACTGCTCTGGTATTTTAAACCCCTCCAGATTCCAGACGTCAACATTTTATAAATATTTCCACAGTTCAGACATTTTAAAAATAAGTTGAGATGACTTAATCCACTCTCAAGCTTGCTTTCTGGGAGAAAAGCTATAAAGGGTAGTCAAAGTAAACACCAAAAGTTATTAAAGTTGCTATACCAAGGAACTCTCAAGCAAGATATTTAAAAGTTTTAAGAGTCTGGTTTGAGTGCATTAATTCAGTTCCAAAATGTCTAAGTAAATGTTTCTGTTCCACCTCTCAAGGATGAGGTTACCATTAGTGTACAAATAGGACACTTTCCTGGGGTGAGGGCCACACGAAGTGGTAAAGGCAGCCACGCATGCTGATGGTATTCAGAGAAATTACAGGGAATTAGGATGGTTCTTGTGGCTGATCCTTCAGTATTGCTGCTGATAGTTTTATTTGTAAATTGCACTATAGAGCACGTCTCTGATTTTAAACCAGTTATTTTAAACCATGCTTCTCAGAAGAGGTTGCTGGCTGCGTGTCTGTATTTTGTTTTGCAAAGCCTGGAGTCTGAGTTGCAGGAGTGCTGTGCATTAGCAGTTGTGACCAAAATCTGGCATTGCAGGCTAGGCTCAGCAGTGCTCGCCTGTTTCAGGTGCCCAATCTGTTACTGTGCAAACAAAAATAAAGTCTGTCTTCTAGGAAGGGTTGAATAATACACAGAAAGTAAGCCTGAAGTAAAGAAAAAAGACAAAGTACCTGTATGGAGATCTGAGCACCATCCTTTCCACGAAATGAATGAAATTGTAGAATAATTTTTCTTCATTAGGTATGAAATACATCAGCAGCTTAAGCTTCTGTGAGCCTGCTGTCTGTCCCACTCCCCAGCTCCTGCCCCTCGTAACTGGTGCTGTCACACCTGCGATGGCAAGGGGAGTGAATACAAGGGCCTCATCTAGCACAAAGCCTGCTAAATACGTATAGCAAGTGCTTGTTCTTTCAGCTGGATCAGTTCCTTCCCTGGGTGCTCAGTGCCCCCTGAGCAGGCAGAGCAGCACCAGGGAAGGGATACAGGGAAGGGGGTAGGCACTGGAACATTACAAACAACATAGAACTTCAAATGCTGTTGAATCACACATTCTGTGGAAAGGGAGACTCAAAGGTTACTGGGACATGACTCTTTGTAAGTCCCTCTTCTTCTGCTCTTCAGTTTGGTGCTCAGTGTTGTGTTTTAGATTCAAATTGTTTCTGTTCTTTTGTTTCAGGATGCAAGGAAAGCATGTAGTGACACAACTCTTGCTCAGGTATGTTCTTGATTCGGTGTACAGGCTGTTCCTTGACATTTAAAAAAGAAAAAAGGACACAAAAACCACACAACCGTACAGTTTATGACTGTAATATGTTCTTGTTTGGTAACTGAAAGAACAAGGTGGAACAAGAACTGGGAGATGTACCACGAATTTATATAGTTAAGTAAAAAACAAACAGCCACACCAGAAAATCCAAGTCAATCAAAAAAACACCACCCCACCACCTTAATATGTCCTGCTTCTAAGTTACCTTCTCAATAGAGTGCATTAATTGTATTTACTATATTTAGAAAAACTTGGAAAATTTTATTTTTGCTTTATTTTGCAAACAAATGTACTTGGTGTTTGAGGTTTTGCCATGCTTGAAAAAGTAACAATGCAGTAAGTATTGTTGGATTTTCTTCACTTGGCTTTAATCGAAAATTTTCAGATTTGATAATCTCAATTAGGCTCAGTATTGCATAGTAACATCTTCAAAAGATTTCTGAAGCTCTGGTTCCAGCCATTATGAAGAATGTTGTTTTTGTAAAAATCTCTTTTCCCTATTGTTACATGGAAGTAATCGTGAGTTGTAGGCTAGTATTCTTCTTTTTATATTGCATTCCAAGATAGCTTTTATTTTTTTAATCAGAGTTCAAATGTGTTATTATGTATATTAAAAATAGTCCTCAGTATCTCGGGTTGTTTTATTTATTTTTAGATCACAACAAGTCTGGACTCAGTGGGTCGAATTCAAATGCGAACAAGGCGTACGCTTAGAGGTCACTTAGCCAAAATCTATGCTATGCACTGGGGATCTGACTCAAGGTTTGTACAACTGATCTGTAAACCTGTGATTTACGTGTTAGAAATAATATTGTCTACTTGAAACAATGTCGAGTTTTGTGAACTATATGGTGTAGTCTTGATGCATTGTGGGGAGGGATCACAGACCTTGCCTGGGATTTTTTGGTGTTGTTTTTTTCTTTGTCTTTGGCAGTATCATAGAACAACTTGGGTTGGAAGGGACCTTAAAGATCACCCAGTCCCAACCCCCTGCCATAGGGGGATGCCACCCACATAGGGATGCCACCCACCAGCCCAGGTTGCCCAAAGCCCCGTCCAGCCTGGCCTTGAGCACCTCCAGGGACGGGGCAGCCACATCTTCTCTGGACAGCCTGTCCCAGTACCTCACCACCCTTTAAGTGAAGAATTTCCTCCTAACATCCAGTCTAAATCTCCCCTCTTTTAGTTTAAAACCATTGCCCCTTGTCCTGTTGTCTGCCTGAGCAAAAACTTGCTCTCCAGCTTTTTTATAAGCCCCCTTTAAGCATTGAAAAGGTGCAGTGAGGTCACCTCAGACCCTTCTCTTCTTCAGGCTGAACATCCCCAGCACTCTCATTCTTTATTCTATAGTTTGCTTTTATAAAGCTAAGCTGATGAGGATTGTGTAGTAATTACAGAGAAGCATTGAGTGAAAGGAGAGGTGCCTTGCCTGTTCTTACCACAGCCATTTTGCCTTTTCCTTCTTTTAGTTTTGGCTGAGTTCTTTGAATCTGTTTAAGCAGAGAGGGCTATGTGATGAGGCATATTTCTGGAATGATCAATATTGAGTTTTCCATGATGTTGAACAATACTGTAACTTCTGTCATAACAGAGTCCTAAAACTTTACAAGCTAACTTTGCTTCACTGAAAAAGACCCTTTTGTATTTAGCAAGGAAAAGTTACAAAGCTTTGAGGATGGAGTTACGTTACTCTGCCTTAGAGCAACTGGTAGTCGGATGTTATACAAATGATATACGCCTATTTTGAGAATTTGTTTTTTGTTTTATATTAACTTATTTTACTTTGTGTTTATGTTTAGGCTACTAGTCAGTGCTTCACAAGATGGAAAATTAATTATCTGGGATAGTTATACAACAAATAAGGTAGAGTTATTTATAATTCATACTAATAATTCATGCATAATTTGCGTGTTTTAGGGAGGTTGTGACTATTTTTTCCATGTTTGCAAGTCAAAAATGAAACGAAGCAGTCTACATTAGAAAAACAATCCTTTTTCCACTCTTCGTGACTTGCTGTTTGCTAGAGATGCGCTGTAGGCTGTTCCTCAGAAGTAGTACTTCTTGGTAATAAGTAAGGTCTTTAGTTTGCTATTCTTATCTGTCCATGTGTTGTTGCGTACAAAACTAATTTAGCTTTAAATTGTAGAAATATACAACCTCAGAGTTTACGTGAATGCTTTGCTTGGGGGGTCAGAGAAAGGGGGAGGAGAAAAAAAAAAGGCTGTTCAAGGAGGGAAGTTTAGGTAGAGTGTGGGGAGAAGATGTGTTGCTGTAAACTGACCCGCCTCCCTGGGCACAACCGTCCCATTTTACCGTCCCATTTTATAACCTGCAGTTCAGAGACAGAAGAAATGGATAAAGAAATGGAAGTAGAATAAACAAATTTTGTAAATGTTTAAGTTTAGAGTAGCTTTGCTATTAAATAATGTTGTACAGAAATTCTGTATATGTTCACAGGAGACTTACTGGTATTTCTCATCCTTGTATGTGTACGAACGTAGGTTGTTGTATATAATTCTAGAATCAAGTTACTGAAGTTTACGATACACAGCCTGTTCGGTGTGCTTAATCTGCTGTAATTGATGAAATGACTGAATGACTTCAGTAAAACCTGAGAGCGAAGGTGTGACGTAGCACTCGTGTGCTCTTTCTTTCTGAAGATGCATGCCATTCCTTTGAGATCCTCCTGGGTGATGACTTGTGCGTACGCGCCGTCTGGCAACTACGTGGCCTGTGGTGGGTTGGACAACATCTGCTCCATATACAACTTGAAAACCAGAGAGGGCAACGTGAGAGTGAGCCGGGAGCTGCCAGGGCACACAGGTCAGCCATGTTCTTGCTTCAGCTTTGTTTTTGTTTTATTTTTTTTATTGTATCAAATGAAGCAGTCTCGCCTTGAGATGTATTGGGGTGTGAAATGCTTTTTTCCTGGCTTACAGACTAGCTGTGGGAGAACTGCAATCGCTACTCTTGGATTTTAATCTTCAATTTAACTGAGTCTGAAACTTTCTTAACTTCTGTTTTTAGGATATTTGTCCTGTTGTCGCTTCTTAGATGACAACCAAATTGTCACTAGCTCAGGAGACACCACTTGGTGAGTTTTGGGGCTTTGTTAATTTTTCTTTTCCCACTACCTTAATTTGTAGTTAAAACTTAAGCTCTCAGACAAACAACTGCCTTGTGTTAATGCTGTCACTTTATCTGCAGCGCTTTGTGGGACATCGAAACTGGTCAGCAGACCACCACGTTCACTGGGCATACTGGTGATGTGATGAGTCTCTCTCTAAGCCCGGATATGAGGACTTTTGTTTCGGGTGCCTGTGATGCCTCCTCAAAGCTCTGGGACATTCGAGATGGAATGTGCAGGCAGTCGTTCACAGGGCACGTGTCAGACATCAATGCGGTTTGTGTAAGTGATCGTTTGTATTTCTGCATGGGAATCGAGGGGGAGGATAAAAGTTATAGTGACAGGAATTTAACTTACAGTCTGTTGGGTTGTCTTGATTTAAAATCAGTTACCTTGATAGGGTAAAGATGGTTAAATTGTATGTAATTAGATTGTCTAATAACCTTTGGTCTAGTTCATTACTGAATTATTACCATTATCTGTGATGCAGTGAAGTGTTCTTGGAATAGTATCAGCCACATTCTTGTTCAGCAGCTGAGACCTTACTTTTTTAAGACACAGAGAAGAGAGGACAGGAAGCTTTAGCTGTGTGACAAAGTGTTAGAACTGAAATTGTAGGTGAATGTGATATGTCGAGAGGGAGCGAAATAGCCAAGCATCCTCCTCTTAAACCTTTTTGTTAAAGAAGAATGTACTTGATATTTTCTGTTGAAAAGAGCTTTCAGTGAAATGTGTACAAGGCAAAGTTAAAATCAGTGCTTATGTTGAATATTAATCCTTGGAATCATTCTGTAATATTACTTATAAACTAGATTATATTTCTCCCGTCATAGTAACACTATGTTCTGATCTGCAAGACACAAGCTGTGACAAATAGGGAATGAAATCTAAGTCTTAGCTGCATCTGTTTTTGATAAACATGAAAAATTATTAAGGCTGAGAGAATACCAAAGGCATGACCTGTAGAAAAATGCGGTTCCTATACTTAGACCTGAATCCTGAGATGTGTTGAGCTCTTTTCATTCCAATTTCAATCAGTATGGCTGTTTGTAAGACCGACTGATTTGGAGCAGATTTTGGAAATTGAATTGCTTACTTGCAATCTTCTATCTTGGCTCAGCCAGGCTGGCTGACCATCTCACGATGGAACATTGTGCACCACTTCACCCAGGTCTTCCCGGCCCACAGCCAGGACGCAAATAACTACATTTGGCTTCATTTTATAGGAGTTAGTTACATCCCCTCTGACTCCCCTTGTACTGCATGCAGGAGCTGTCTGGGTAGGATTCCAGTCATTCAGGTGTTACCGGTGCTGTTCCAGAAGTGTGTTGTTGCATAGCTGTGTACGTGCGGCTTTTTAACAAGCACATCTTTTTTTAATACATCATTCGGCCTTTGTCAGGTCACCCTGGCAAAATAATATGGTGCTGTTTCTGAAATAACGCATGAGCAATGCGTTCTTCTGATGGCAAACTCCCGTCTCTCCATTAAAACTTTCAGTTTTTTCCCAATGGACACGCGTTTGCCACTGGGTCTGACGATGCCACTTGCCGACTCTTTGACCTGCGCGCAGACCAGGAGCTAATGATGTACTCGCACGACAACATCATCTGCGGAATCACTTCTGTAGCCTTCTCAAAAAGCGGTCGCCTCTTGCTAGCAGGTTACGATGACTTCAACTGCAATGTGTGGGATACTCTGAAAGGGGAGAGAGCAGGTGAGTGCACCGAGGTGAAGCTTTTCATTTCCTGAGCAGGAGGTGGATAGTAAAATCTATGCAAAATGCAGGGGCAGCTCACTGTCAGGGCTACTGCTGCTTGGCTCCTTTTAGCGCTGTAACACCTCGTTGCCGCGTTTCCTGATACGGCTGCTCTGGTTGTGGTTCTTGAGGGTAAAGAAAAAGAGGATGCTCGGATGTTCAGTTACGTCTTTTTTAGCATGTTTGAAGACTTATCTGGGAGGGCAGAGTAGCAGCTGAAGTCATTGACATCCCATCAATGTTAACTTTCAATACTTCTTCTTTTCCAGGTGTCCTTGCTGGCCATGACAACCGTGTCAGCTGTTTAGGTGTAACCGATGATGGCATGGCTGTAGCTACAGGGTCTTGGGACAGTTTTCTCAGAATCTGGAATTAACTGGGAGCCAAACATGTACATTCTCCATTTGAGATCTGGAGAGATCAATGCTGCAGCCTATAGCTGTGAAATAACATTTCTACCTTGTATTTGCAGGTGAAGTTTTTCTATTCACTGATTATTACACAAAAAGGCTTTCTGTAAACTAGAAAAAAAAATCAAGTGAAGAAACAGGGGAGGGGGGAAGAAATCACTGACTTTTTAAAAGGGGCCAGCACACATAATCATGGTGACCGACAAACTAAGAGCCAGTCTTTTTGTTTTTGGTGGTTTGGTTAGATTGTCCTTGAAGGGTTTTTGCTTGTGCTCAGTCTGCTAATCCTGTACTTTTTTTGTACATAACAGAATATACACATTATAGCAGCCAATCATGTAACATTTGTCTGTATGTAAAGAAATACGTTTGCATTTTTTAAAGAACTACATTTATAGCTTTGCTTTAACCTGAGATGTCACTTCTGAGTTTTGTAGTGGATAAACTAGATTGCTGTTTTAAATGTTTTTGTGAATTTACTGTAGATAAAGTGAAGCCAATGGTATGTATGTGTTTTTATAATGGAAGGCATTTGAATTTTTTTTAGAGGCCCTGGAGACTCCCAGTTAATACCTACCGCCTTATTCACTCACTTCTTGACCTGCTTGCCTATTTTTAATTGTGGGGGTTCTTCCTTAAGCCAGTGGTTCCTGGTTCATCCATTGGCAGTCACGGCCTCCAAACACCAAGGAGTTAATGCCAGGCAGACTTGCAACAACAGAGAAAATATATATATAAAAAAAAAAAGTCCAGTTCCAGAAGTATTAGCTTCCTTACTGCAGCTTTCCACATCCATTATGCCACCCAGGCCTTGGTGTGGACACCAAGTGACCTGCGTTGCTGTTGTTAAGTGGCTGAGTGCTTTTCCTTTTGACAGTTGAGCTCCAACTAACTGAGGTAGTTTTGGCCCGTCACAAGCTCCAGCTGATTTGCACTAGCGAAATGATTTGGCATGGCGCTCAGTGTGCAGAAAGCAGTGTGTTTGCAGAGCCTGCTCAGTTACCACCGTGAGCTGAGAAATTCAAGAGGACTTTGCTTAGAATCTTAAGATTTGAATGTGCAGTTAATCCCCTATAATTCCCCTCCAAGCTGGGGAGGTGCCAAAGCATACCACAACCAAAAGCGCTTGTTGTCAGTTACGTGCGGTGTGAATTACAAAAGGAATTGCGTAACTTAAACCAAATAACCTTACTTACCTGCGTGACCCTTCAGAACTCGGTACTCTGAAGTCTGGGACTCGCTTGTTCCGCTGTGGTCGCAGCGGTCTGTGCCACAGTGGCCTGTTAGATGCCAGTCGTTCTGCAGTTCTGCCGCTGTAAGTAGCCACTGCCTCTCCTCCTCCTGATTTATTCTGATTTTGATGTCAGTTGCTTATAAATGATGGGTTCTGGTCAAGTACAGCTGAGTGTAAGTACAGGAAAATCGGGTGACTGACGTCCATCTGAAACTACCCAGGAAGGGCGTTTAACTTTTTGGTGCCTGGCAGCGTGCCTGCGCTCGCAGTGGATGTTCTCTGGGGAATCTAAAAGTCTGTTGGCTTTTTTTAAGTGACTTATTATAAATATATGTGAATTTTAAACTACCAGGTTGGAAGGTAATGTCCATCTGCCCTCATCTGAAGATAGGGGGAGTCTGGGTATCTCTGGGTCAGGTAGTAAATATAAGTGCCCAGTATTTTGTAATATACCAAAACGGATCTGTGGCTGAGGTGGCTATTTGTCAAGCTTCTGATGTTTGTAATCCTAAATTTCAGTACTTCCAAACTGTGCCTGTAAACTTGCCATGTCTGTAATGGTGAAGGTGCCAATAAATGTACCAATCACAGTAAATTCACTTAAAAAATAAATTAAAAAGAAAAAAAGCACATCTTGTGCTGAAAAAGTGTACATTTACTAACAGCAGATCGTGGTGTAGGACCAAAGTCACACTGTATCGTTTGTCACAGGAATTCCTCAGCGTTTTGCTTTATGATCTGTCTGCAGTAACAGAACTCTTGCGGATACTTGTTCCTCTTTTAAGTGAGCATCTCTTTGAGATCATGCAGATTTGGTTTAATTTTCAGTGGTGCATATTATTATTATTATTTTATTTTATTTTTAACTCACAGCTGCCTTGAGTGAATTCTGGAAATTTGTTACTATGGAACTTTAAGAAAATATTCTTTTTCTAAAAAAAAGTGTTTTCCATAGAAGTGTGTTTTGAACCAATTTCCTAGTTAACACTGTTGCCAAGACAGGTGCCATTTTTACATTCAGGTGTTAGAACTAGTTTCTACTTGTGAAGCTCCAAACCCAGTTTTACAAATGTATATAACTTCTCTTAAAAGTTTGGGTAGACTGTAAACACGGTAATGGCTCTTGTACAGGTATTACTGCAAGTAAGTTCACTATCGGTGTCTGATGAATCGTCTGTTGGATTCAGCTGCTTTTAAAATAGCTAATAAGGACTGCCAACCACTTGCTAATGAGGTTTCCAAAAGCATCATGTGAATATCTGCAGCTTTTGCTGTTTGGTTAACCGGTTTCTGTAGTGCTGCAGGTCCCGAGGTGCCTCTTGGCGCACGAGGAAGGGTGGAAGAAGCCTCAGCACAGCTGTGGAAACGGGATCTGGGACGCTGCTTGGGAACTTGTAGAGCGCTTGTGATAGATCCTGCCAAGGTGATGTTTGCTGTTTAATTACTGTCCTGTACATCATTTAGAACTTAAACAAAAAGCCTCCGGGCTCGGTGTAACGCATTGTTACTGTATGAGGCCAAACAGTGACCTTGCCCAAGCTGTGGTATTTCCTTGGTTTAAATGGTTATCACTGGTGAACTTGGAAGGTGGAGGCACTCCCTGAAATAGATGTGGCTTAATGGTAAAAGCTCAAACTCCTTCTAACAAGAGGAAGTTAAGAAAATGACCCCTTGTAGGTTTTACTTAAAAGATGTAATTCTGAGCTTTGCATCTCACAGAACATGGTATAGATACGTCTGTCGTTTATGTAAGCTCACGAGTGCAGCTTGTGCCATTTCTAACTGCAGCCGTGACAGCCACCTCGATGTACAACAGATTATGCAGCACTGGTGGGTACATCTTAGGCTGTAAAAGTTTGTTGCCAAACTGCATCAATATCTGAATTTCCAATACCTTGTGTTAATTACAGAAATGTAGTGACAGACCATTGTGCCAAACGGTAGCAAAGTAACTTGTTCCCAGCCTCTCTATCGGTTATGGCTTGGAAGTGGAACTACGTGCTTTGTGTAGCAGAATAGCTTTTGTTCAGGTACAGTTGTTTTTTGTTGGCATATTCTAATGTTGATTTAACTTTGCAATAGAGAATACTAATTAGGCAAGCACCCAACTTGGGCTTGCTGTAAGTCAGACATCTATTTATTGGTGGGGATGTTACTGGTTGAGATTCTGGAAACCACAAAAAGCTTTTCCATGGCATCTTGCTGATGTACACTCACTACAGTAACGTGGGCCTGTTTCCATCTGTCTCCAGCCCTTTTTTCTTCCAAGCACTGCTATCATCTGCCTTGCTAAACTGCAGATGCGTACGCTACCTGGCAGAACCGATAGTTACTAAGCTGACACCGATACAGACCATTTGAAATGGAACGTGGATTCAATAGGCTTTTCCCCAGCTAAGGAGGGCCTGACCTTGACTTGGCAAAGCTGAATCGCTGTACCAGCTGGTCCTCGTGTGCTTACTGTAATGCATGGATCGGAACTAGTTAACTCTTCAGTTAGTGTATGTCCCACGATGAAGTTCACGTTACTTTAAGGTGGAATGAAAACATTGTGAAAACATTCCAGGCGTGCTTAGTCCTTCCTCTTTGAGGACACTGTCACCTCCACTAGGTTTAGTGCTGTGCTTTAAGATGTTGGTGAGAATAAGTATTGGCTAATTCAAATAGTTGGTATAAATGGTTGTGTAGCAGAATGACTGATTTTTGAGATAGCATTTCCTGTAAAAGTAATTAAGCATGGGTTGATGGTGCACTTTGTATACAGTAATCTGGCATGCATGCTGGTCAACTACTTCCTACACTTCAGAGGCACCACAAGCCTTTTTATCCAATTGCTGGTTATGTAAAATACATGCAGAATGTTAATGCAGTGTTGTTATGGTAAATGTGTGAACAGTGTTACTAATTGATATAACTGATAACAGATTACATGTGCCTGACATTCTTATACCACACAGTATGTTTAGGTTTAACTAATATGGACTTCGGTGGAATAGTCTTAGATATTTCAAGCCTTTGTTTTACTTACACAATGGTGCTCTATTTGTGTTTTTCTCCTTTTTTTTCTCTTAAAAAATAAAAGCATCTGAACACTTGTAGTACATATTACATCCAAAGGAGTCCAAAACAACAACAAAAAATGCTTCTAAACATGCTTGATTTTGATTTGCCTTTAGTTTCCAGCATTTCTCATCAGCTAGGTTTTTTCTTTTTTTACTTGTTGCTGACTACTTTGGAAAACTTCAGTAACGTTACCAATTATGAAGTGATTCTGCACTGCCTTTGGATCGTGTATGTATACAGAAACAGTCTTAAAGCTTTTATTTAAGCTATTAAAAAAACCAGGGACTTGTGCCATTTGTTCTTTAACAGTGCTGTTGTAAAAAGACTTCCCTGTGAAAAAAAATCACTTGCTATGAACTCTGTTTATAGCTTTTTTTTTTTTCCACAATGGATCTTTTCTTTGTATTTGTACAGTGGCTCAGTGAAAGATGTTGCCATGAGTTGATATTGTAACCAATAAACAAGTGCTTTTAACCAGATTGTGTCACATGCGAATGCTTTATTTAATGGCAATTGTCGCCTGTCCTAAAAATTAAGATTTTTCCCGTAGCTGTGATGTGGACGGATCAGCGACATCAACGGATCTTGCTTTTGGTGAGCTTGTTGCAGTGACCTGTTGTGTAGGCGTGTTGAACAGCAGAATGTTATGCAAGTAATTTGCCCTTACGAACTAATGATTATGGTGATTTTTTTTTCCCCTCAAAGGACTGGGGCTTTTTTTTTTCAGCCTGAGAAAGAGGCAGAATAAACTCAAGGGCCTGTTAATACTAAAGGGAGGTAGAAGTTAGCCACCAGTCCTGGAGTGGAAAAACAAGGCTTCACAACAGTTACTGAGTCTTAGTACCAGAATTCCTGTTACACAGCGCTGCTCTCTTTAGGAGCAGTCGTTCTCCGGTTCTGCATTTTGTCAAGTCTGTAGCGCTAATTATCTCCAAACCCCCACATACAATGCACAGCTTGCTAGTCTGCTAGAGGAAAAAACATAAAACTTAACCTCAAAAGTTGTCCTATAGTGTACACATGGAAACAGTGGCATGAATTTTCATATTTGAGACAGCTGTCAAATAATTTTACTAGAGCAAAGGGCGACAGTATTGTTTTTAATAAATAATTGTAGAGCACATGCATTTAAAGTTTTGTCTTCGTACAATGTCCATTAAAAAATGCTCCAGAAAAGAGCATGAATACATATCTGTAACCTCACAAACAAGAAGGCCGGGCTGTTAATCATTTTCATGGTTCACAATTTCCTTCAGAGAACCTGAGACACTTCATGCATACTGCTAGAGACAGTTTCAAAATAGCCATGCTTCTGCTAGCACAGTCAAAAACAAACACCAAAACACATCCTGGTGGAAACAGTGTTCTTAGTCTTCAAATTACTAATAACCTACCTCTCTAGCATTAACTTTTAAAACGTACTTCCTTTTAGGATAGCCCTTTTTACTGGAAAACAGCAAATCCCTACCGCTTAGTTTTGAAGTGCTATTACCCATTTGTAAGTATTTCATTTAGTCGCATTAATACTTCCATAAAAATATATAAATATTCTGAAAAGGCTTTCTCTTTCAAAATAAGTTATTTTTAAAAAGTCTGGTTAGAAAAAATGAAGGTGTTAAGTGACTGCCGATGTCAGCAGCAGTTTTAAGAGGCTTCGCACTGCTGGGGGTGAGCAATGGTAAAACCACTCCAACGTACCTGTCATAGGTCTCACCTAGAAGCCCTCTGCGCTACGGCAGAGCCAGGGAGCTGTTCAGGTCACTGCATGCGTAACAACTGTCGAGCCCAGCCTCCACCTGCTCTGTGCCCAGCACCTGAGGCTTCCCCACCCATGCACAAGTTGAGCCCAGACCCCTGGCTACGCTACCTCTGCGTGGCGGTGCCACCACCGACCTGCAGCTCACCTGAATGCGGGTTCCAGCAGTGCTCTCAGAGGCAAGTGACCCTTCCACCACTTAACCAACCACGTTTACTTCATCAGTGCCACCAATGCAGGAGCCAGCAGGGAAACTGGAGCCCACTGCATTTCATGAGTGAACGCTCTACAGTTTAGAATCTTTCATTTCCATTCAAAGAAGAGGAACCGCCTCACGACAAAATTTCACTCGCTTTTAGAACAGTCAAGAGTCCCTTCCCCAGGCTAGACTTTGTACTTCCTTTCAATAAAACACAAAAACAACCGTAAGTGAAAGAGCAGCATCCTTCCTCCCTGGCTATTCCTCACCAACTGGTAACAGGAGACAGTGATAACAGCGTTACGTTTTCTCTCCCTGCAGAAACTCCTCCTGGATGCCAGGAAGTGAGTGCCACTGCTAAATATTAATGAAAACCAAAAGGGATATGGGTTTTTATTGTCAAGTGCCCAAAGAAATTTAGTGTTTAAAGATCATTTTTAACCCAAAATCTGCAAAAACAAACATAACACTCTGAGTCCCACAGCTCTTCAGTTTGGTTCACCATCAGAGTTCAAAACAAGTTTTATAATAATTAAGAAGTGTAATCAAAGTAACATTAAAAATATAATCATTTCATGCAACTCCACAGAGAAGTGCCATCTGTAAAATTTCTACTTTGTCCTACAAAGGATCACCGGGAAAGTTACCAATGATATTTTATTTACTCTTTTGAAGAAAGTGTTTTGTAAAGCGATCTAGTTCGTTCTCAAGGTGAATGGCTTTATTTCTGTAAAACAAACAAAAGCAGTGAATTTACTTCAATGCAGCATCACAAGATGTATCAAGTGTTTGATTTCTATTCCTGAAACCCTGAGAAAAGCGCTGAGAAAACCTGGTCAGAGCCCTGCACGTTGCAAGTGCAGGACCAGAACAGGCAGCGGAAGGCCGCCGGCTGTCTGCCACGGGTTGTTTCTTCCCCCAGGACCGCCCTGGTACCGGGACCTTTCCCACCCTCAGCATTTAACCCGGGAGAGGTTCTGCAGCGTCAGGCAGGCGCTCAGCGCTGTTCCTCACCCCTCAGGCCATTCTTGCAGCGCTAGGCATTGATCTGACCGAGCTCTTCAATGCCCAAGATCCAAGGGGCAGCCCGCAGCGGGGACAGGTTACAGCAGGGAGAAAACAACATGAGACTAAGGGTGAGGCTGCTCCCGAGTCCCTCAACCACGCATTGCTGGAAATTTCTGTTCTGTAAGCACCTGCTGCTGGTAATAAAAGAAAAATGGTATGGAACTGAATGGCTCCATGCAGCGTGGCTGCTCCTATGGGAAGGGTTCCTGGGGAAGGTGCCACAGCACTCTACCCATGGAAGACACATTCTTGCTGTCTCCCATCCAATACAGTAAGGTAAAGATTGTCTAAGAGAGCATTTTGGGAGCTGTGCACAGCCACCTAGCTACAGGGCGCATACCCTTCAGCCCCCGTGATGACCTCACTTTGAGGCTGAAGTAACAACAAGCCCCAGCCTCGCAGAGACCAGCAGGGCTCGGAATCGGCTCCCGGCCAGTCACACCCAGACTCACCGTAGATGCTTGGAGTTGCTCTGTATGTTCTCCAGCTGATCTATTTCTTTGGAAAGCCTATCGATTTCTTTCTCCAGGTTTTTCTGGGTAATATCCACCTGCTGACAGAGCCGAGCGAAAGTAGTTGCCATTTCCCTAAAGGAAAAACAAGTCTGTAGTCAGAATTTACGGATGCCTGCCACAGAAATAACACATGACAAATCGCAGCACTGCGGCGTGTGTAGAACACAGCAATCAAAGTCTCCAGCTGCCAGGAAGATTACAGAACAGCAGAAATCAGGAGAATTATGTATTTTTCACATTTAAAAAGTAACCTACAGTAACCTAAAGAGTATCTACAGGTATTGATGCAGAGTCTGGGACTCTGCCAGGAACACGTGCTGGAGCAGCCAAGTGCTCTCTCATGCAACAGCCCGTGCCACGCTGAGCGCCCTGCTCACGAGGGGCACGTGAGCACTTTGCAGGGCGAGGTGAGTACGAGAAGCGCCCCAGACGTGCAGAGACACCCCGTCCTACTCGCCTCTTTGGTCCCGTGTTCCCAAGCTAGGTCCCAAGACTCAAACAAAGGAAAAAACAAAACAGCAAAGCACTGACACCGCCCCAGGACAGCAAGTAGGCTCTCCCACAGAGGAGATGTATCTTCTGATGTCTACTTCACCTCACTGGAGCATTGGTTTGAGTCCAGCTCGTCCATGTCCTCACAGAGACACAACGCTGCTGGACACGGGGATGATTCTCTTTCCTCATCTGAAGCTGAGCTTTGTATTAGTAAAGCATTGCCTGGGCTACACAGGAGAGGTGTTCTGCACCCTGCTGGTTAGAGGTCTCATTTAGCAGGCCTACTCTGCTGAAATAACAACTGCATCAAAACAAACTCAACAGGAGAGGCTGAGGGAGCCAATCACCCAACATTACTCTGCAGAGACAGGTGGAAAAGCATTTGGCAAAGACATAAAAAACTTTGAACATTTCAGAAGGTCTCTTAAGTTCCTCTTCTGTGGAGCAGAAGAGCCAGGGCCAGCTGCTTAAACCTGGCCATACCAACATTTGAGGCAGAAAACAGAACAAAAGCTCACAATTAAAGCGACTCTGGGCCCCCAGTCTGAAGTGATTCAATGCTAATCTCAAAGCAGACAAATTCAGCCTCCGCTAGAACCGAGCTAAGTCCCATGTCTTTGCAGTAAAGCGTTGCACAGAGTCAAAGACTAATTCTCACATGCAAACATACGCACAAGGAGGCATGCACTACCCTTTTCAGGCATTAACTGCACACTCTAGAAACTCCCTCCTAACAACACTGTGGGTGTCCCTCACGATAAATGCCAAGGGACCCTAAATCTGCAAGGACACTCTGCTGCCTCCCCACACCACGTACAGCCAGTGCCCACCCCAGGGCACCGACAGTTTCCTACCCGGGTGAGTGGAAGCACCGCTCCCATACTTACTGTTGCACCTGATGGCTGCAGTTCGCGCTTGTAAGACTGACGATCATCTGCAGCTTTTCAGTAGCGTAGTTCACAAACTGCTGCTTAAAGGCTCTCTCTTTCGCTTTAGTGGTCCAAGTTAGCCGCTCATAGAGATACAATAACCCATACATACTTAGGGAAAGAGAGATGAGCTTCCAGCCTACTGTTCTCCAGATCTGGAAAAGAAGACTCAGTGTAAGTAAGAGTTGCCCTATAGAATGCAATCAGTATCAGGACTACGAGGAAATCTATTTCCACCCATTTTTGTGTCATCTTCATGCTCCTTTCACCAGATTAGTCTGGGAAATGTCTTACTGTAGAGCAATACAGCTATACCCAAATACCCAAATAAGCTGATTCCCTGCTGCCACGGGGCATATTCAGGTTACATAAGCCTCACTGCTTTCTAATGAAGGAGGAAGGAGAAAGTAAAGTTCCCACCAATTCCAAACTATATAAGGCACCACCAAATCATCCTGCAATTCAGACACTGAACACCAACAGATGGAATACAGCATGTGTCCAAGTACGCTCAGAGTAATTAGAGCGATTTTCTCACTACAAACTGATTCCTCATATGCAGTGTACTCATCTGGCCCAGCTGTCAGTAAGCCACTACGTGCTCCATGCTGCACACTACAAAACCCCACACAGAAGAGAACGGCCTGATCTTTGCCATCACTTCCAGGACAGCGAACGGTACTAAGACTACTTGCCACTCCGCCAACAACGATGATGCTCATAGAGGTCCGTGATGTCAGTGAAGCTAAACTCATTACCAAAGGAACCATGAAATCATCCTGTGGTGCGTTCTCTGGAGTTAGGGCAGGAAGGCTGGCAGCAGACGGGGTGGTAGCTAAAGGACGAGGGATCTAGAAGAGTGGAATACAGCAGCCTGAGTAATCATGGGACTACGCAGCAGATTGCTTTTATTTTGTTTTCATATATTCAGGGTTTGGTTTATTTAAAGGGAACTTTTCAGCACAGAAGTCTGCTCCTGATAAGCAGAAGAGGTTCTGAGACCTTGCCAAATGGGGACCAGGTTGGAATACTGTAATACTATTTCTGTCTAGGGCTGGCTCTGCTGTTAGAATGCCCAAGTTACAAATAAAAAGGTTACCCAGAGGGTTCAATCCAAAGGAAAACAGAACTCGGGTAACATCTGCAGAGCGTTTAGGAAAGGTTTTTTGTTCCCTTTTAACCCCGAATATAATCAAATAAAAACAATCCTCATCAGAAGTATTTCACACAACAGGGCTAGGGGAAAGTAGCAGCAAGCAGGTAAACAGTAGAAGCAAATAAAGTTAAAAAAATAAAGATCAATATATCCTCGTTAAGGTAGAACAAGGCACTTGTCAGCCTGGTCTCTGAAACACTCACTGGTAAGTTTGGATCTGCCAGTCCCAGTAGTACTCTCTGAGCATGCTTAGGACCCAAGAAGCGGTTTACAAGTGAAGTCCATCCCAAGGAAAAGTGGAACATGATATCCTCTTGGAAATCCGCACAAAGACTGTGACAGTTTAGATCGTAGCTGAGGTCAAACCTCCTGCATGGAATTAGCAAGTGGAGCTGATTCTGAGCACCAGAAGGCAACAACGGTTTCAGATTTTCTAAAAATGAAGTAGAAGAGTAAAGGTGAGGTAACACTGAAAGCTTCAGTATATTCACAAGTAGAATCCTTGCACTGCTGACCAGCTTTGTGAACTACCAAGAATCTCAACTGACTTTTTAAACAAAACAAAACAATTAAAAAAACACCAGTGTGCATTTTAGCAGTCTTGATCCAAACAGAGCAGGCAATTTATTGCTCTGATAAAACAGCCTCATAAAATCAATGTGTAGAGGAAGCACCATGAGAAAAAATGGACAAATTAACTAAAAGACATCTAACTCTGGTCAAAAGATAAGGATGCACCAAGCCTGTTGGTGGCACCATACAGAAAAGGCATTGTTACTGAGTAAGATAAGAAGGCTTCGTGTCATTCCATGATCTTGCTCTGAATCTTTTATTACCAGAAACAGATCCGAGCAGAAGAAATGGGTATGCTATAAAGTTCTTCCAAAACAAACCCAACACCTCAGAAACACAGAGTGCCAAATATAGGACTGTACCACAAAGGTTTTGTGAAACTACCCTTGTTTTGTACTCAGAATCTGGAGGGACCTGGAGAGAAAACTGTACTGTAAAAACATTATCTGTTAATTAGCGTATTTCATAAATCTGTTGTGGAAGCCAAAAATATAAATGGGTTTACATGAGGATTAGGCAAGTTCCCAGAGGACAGGTTTATTATTACTTGCTTAAACCCTTAATTCGGATGCAGTATTCTGGTTCAGAAGTCCCTCAGCTGGGGACAGATCACTCTATTTACCCTGGCTCATTATTTTTTTCCCCAAGCAGCTGTGCTGGTTAATACCCGAGACAAGGTACTGAGTTAAATACACAGTCTTCATCTACGATGGCTTTCCCTTTACCATTTTTTAGTGTATTAACATTAAATCATGATCAGAAAGATTTTTTTTTAAAGTGTGTTTTCTTAAATTGTCTTCCTCTAAAGAAAATGTCAACATTTTGTCTTCCTGATATTACCAATCATCTCCTGCTGTGACTGATGCATTGACTGATTGACTTCACTGGAGCAACGATCAGCCAGGTTCTTTCCCAAACCATCTTCTATATGCTTGTTGAGTTCCTGAAGTTTGAGACAGAACATATGCTCATCAATTTCTATTTAACTCATCAATGACATTATACAGTTCAGACACATGTTAAACACAAAGCGTTACTATTTGCAGTGGCAAGAAAAGCAGGTTACCATGAAAATACCCTACTTTTAAATAGCACATTGCGACTGAAAATCTAATTAAAGTGACACAAGGAGGATTTCTCTAGGCCAGCTATCTTGAAAAGGCCTCCGGAAAAGCCTGTGTTTTCAATATAAATGTGATGGTGAAGAGTATACCAGTACCAAATGTCAGATCATTTCCTGTCATCATTTGATGGGAGGCGATTTCACTGGTCTACACAGAGATAAGCCAATCCCATCAACAGCTACGAAGGTCTGCTCTGCACATTTTGGACCACCAGGGCAGACCACCTTAGAAACACAGCATTCCCAGGTGACCAACAAGGTTGAAACAGGTGGGAGTTATGACATTCATTGGCAGCAAAGGCTGAGCAAAAGATTAAACTTACAGGTGCATGCTCTTTTAAAATACTAAGTTTGAGCAGGAAATTTAAATTTAATATTTAATAAAAACTTGTGTTTTTCTTTTCTTTTCATAAAGCTTTTTGAAAAAAAAAAAAAAAACACAATATAAAACGTCAGGTATTTGCAAATTCCTTTTAATTTTTGATCTATTTCATTTTAGAAGTGATGAAAATTGATTATGTAAGGCCTTAATTTAACACAAGTGAAGACCAAATCAGCATTTCAGTGAATTAGTTTCAGTAACAACTCTAGTAAAAAGATGGTTGAAAAAAACCTTTCTATAGACAAAGCAGAAAATATTTTCAACCTGTTGTAGCTTTAAGTAAACAAATACGTGTGTCATAAAGTAAAAATTAAGTAGTGCTTAAATGAAGCATCACATAAAACGATATGCAAATTATGAAAATACAGAAGTAAAAATTAGAATACAGACAAAGAGCCTGGCTTCAAACCATGCAAGAGAACTTACTGTCTTATAGAGCTTCAGCACTTGAGGAGAAGGGTGAAAATCTGAACAAAATTCATCAACTAAAACGGAAAGTCTGCAGATCTCATCGGTCATGGCACAGGAGACCTGAAAGACAAAACAGCAGTGTTTCTCCTACTTTTTGCAGCCAGAGTGAAAAGAAACAACTACCTGGCATTCAGGAAGGACTGTCATTTTCCTTTTATTTCTTTTGAAAAGACACGTGCTACACATCTGATGAGTGTTAGAAGACTGGATACAATTCACTCCCTCTTAGGGAAACAAACCCACCTGATCAAACGGGTTTCCTACCAATTAAACTAGAATTTAAAGAAGGGAAATGAATCTCTTCCTTGCTTGACTAGAAAACCATCCTCTTTGTATTACTTACTTTATTTTCTACTTCCTCGGTTACACGCTTGATTTTTTCCTTAGTGTCTTCTGTCAAAATGTTCAGCTGATTTCGAACAAAGTCCAACCGATCCTTCTGATCTTCTCGCTCTTCCATTGAATGGACTCTTAACAGAGCAGAAAGGAAACCACCATCACCAGCAGGTATTCTCCCCAGAATGAAACAAGCATGTACCATCAGGCATGAACCATCTAGCTTATGGTTTACTGACAGCCAAAGAGAATCCAACGTGACAGTGGCTGAACAAAGCAAAGACAATTTCAGAATGACTGGAATTTAGGCATTAAATTTACAGATGTATTTAAAGGCTGCAGTGATTGAACATAATGCTGATGACTGGGGTTTGATATATCTGAAAAAGCAGCATTTGGAGTTGGAATCATTGCAATTGCACATAACTACAACTAAATAAGGAGGGAGGAGAAATCAGGGGCCTTTAATAATTAGTCTTTCTTGATCTTAAAAAGAGAAATCTGATCAAACTTCTGTCCTGCTGCTGCTCACCACATCACTCAACTATTCCTTAACAATGGCATGAGTCTGATGACCCTGCAAAGCAAAGGGGAGGCAGCAGAAACTAACCCTGTCACAAACTTCTCTTCAGAAGTCCTGGACCTACCGTTTAAGTAAAAATTGCTTAAAATCTAGAGCAGTTACACCCTGAAGGATGATCAGTAACATTCAAACTAAGAGGGGTTTTGACAGGTCAACTGACAGAAATCAGTAGGTATCCGAATATTTTCCAACAATCTCACAGCATGTTTTCGTAGCATCTGACAACGTGAGACAAGCTAATTATGTAAACACAATTTGTAGATGCTGATAGGAAGATGAATGTTTGACAGGCACAGTGGGGTCTGCTGGAACAAAGACACTCTATTAACAGACAGAAAGGAGGTGGATGGAAAGGATTAAACAACAGCAAGTTCTCTGTGCACAAGAGAGATGAGAGGCAGGAACAAAAATGAGGAAAAAGTACACACATGCAAATGTAAAAGAACACATGAAAATACTTGAGAGATGAGCTACTATCATAAGCACTAAAAGGATTATATATGCAAAGAGAGAAAAAGGAGCTATTTGAGGATACAATCTGATAAGGGTCAGAGGCGAAGCCCAAATTGTTAGCATGGGCTCTTCCCATCCCTTATAGTCTGTTTACCACTTGAAAATTAGAGCCTCCCATATGGCTGCTTGGCATTACTGTAAACAAAAATCTATAGGTAACGCAGGCCCAAACATCACTGCTGAGATGTCGGATACAACAACAACAAAAAAAATCTTGCAATTTCAAATAGTTTTGAAAAAAGACTGGAAAACCCCCAGACTGCAAATCATTAACAAGGAATAACAAAGTAAACCAAGAGCCCTGTACAGAAGTCACAGAAAAGGACAAGACAGAGTGATGCAGGTGAACTGTAGAGGCTGACACGCCAGAGAAATTCTTTATTTCTTACCAACAGAGAGAAGTGAATTTTACAGTCCATAATGTCCCAAGGAAACCACCAGCATAGAAATGGCTCCTTAGAGGATCTGGAGAAACCACAACCAACCAGCCCTCCAACCCACCTACCTTTTTTCTGCTGCTGCTACGTTTATGGCGTCCATAATGTTTTTCACAGTATCTATTATCTGTTTAGCTCTGATAGTGTGCTGTTCAAACTTGGTTTTCACGGCTGACTGCGAGATACACTCCTGCGAGGGGCCCAAGCCACAACACATTACTGCAATTCCATACCAACACTTTCTGGAATTTCTCTGTCAGAAAGCACTTGCTGCCACTACCATGAACTTAAACCCATGGGAAATAAAAAGAGAGAAAGCGTGCAGAGATCAAAACAGAACAGAACTGAAATCTCAAATTAATCTACAGCAGCAAATCTGTACCTTCCTGTTCATTCACAGTAATGTGCATAGGTTTTTTGTTTCAAATAAATAAATAATGGAAACAGAAAAAGCAAACTCAGATGTCTACATAACATAAACCTGGCTCTTCTGAAAAATTTCCAAGCTATCCCTTTAGAGTTATGAATCTCTAACATGAATGCTGGCAATATTGCCTAGCTTGAGGCTTTTTTTTTTTTTGCCATAAATATTCTTAGTTTCCAGCAGCGCTTCAGTGTCAATACAAATTTTACATGCTCATGTCATGTCGTACTGACTCTCCAGGCAAAAATACACAATTAGGAACAGGAAACAAAGATTATCTCACAAGACAGAAAACTTTCTAAGTAGTCCTTAAAATATTAGCTCCTTCACAGATTATTGATGTGTTAGGCACATCAGCAGAGAATGCTCTGAAGTGAGAATTTCTGATCAATCTGCAACCTCCAATATCGTACAGCAATTCAGAAGTTACAGAACACCGACTGAAAAGATAAGCAAATGCTCAATCTGGGCAAAAGCAAATCAATTGTAGTAAGTCATAAATTTAGACTTCTTAGACTTTTTTAAAGCAACTGCACATCATGAGTTACGCAGCCAATAAATGATGTTGGAGCTCAAGCTGCACTAGGTCACAAAATTGCAGCATCTTCTGTATTCAGGGGAAGGAAAGCAAGCATCTAGTTGATTTGGATCAGATCTGTTTGGTGGTGGTGATGGGGTTGTTTTGTTTTTGTTTGTTAATTGCTCTTAATGTGTGGATGCACCTTTCGGAGCATTTAGGCTGCTTTGAAAAGATTTGCCTACGACCTTAGCATACGCGGTAAAAACAAATTTCAGCTAACTACAAATAATAGATCAAAGCAAAACAAACAAAATGGGTGAAATATATTCCCTGTTCCTCGATGAAGCAGATCTAGAAATCAGCAATGAAAGGCCAGAGTTTCAGAAATATCAGCACATTGTTAGAGCTAGACTAGACACAGAGGAAAGTCTTCCCAACATTAGTACGTGGTAGATAAAAGGACGACAGTCACTCACAACACAACCAGAAAATCCAAGTTAGAGCACTAGGAAAAACACAGAGGTTAATTATACGACTGGGAAAGATAAGAGGAGGACAGTAACGTTTTTGCTGATAGTAAATAAACATTTACTGAAGTAAAAATAGAAGCTGTGCTTCAATAGCATAATCAAAACCAGCTACCTTCCAGCCAACTTCCAGTACAGCGGCGCAGTCTTTTAGCACACAGCCTGCTACAATCCCACACAGTGTTAGGGAAGGATGCTGCGGTAGCTCACTGATTCGGGCTGTTACTGACTCCAAATTACAGCTGGAATTATTCTGCCCTGCCTCCCTCCTTCCCACACCATTTCTGTTAGCAGGTCTGCGAAGCAACTTGACAAACACCACAACCAGAGGCTGGGTTTTGTTTTTACATAAAATAGCTACTAAAGACTGCTACAGACAGTGAACCATAAATGCACTCTGTCATTTTGATAAGGTGTTTCTACGTAGCTCATTGTAAAATTTCAGAAGAAATATACACAAATCACTTTCCATTATTGCACAGCATAAGACTTCAGAATCTCCTGACGTGGCCCAAAGCTTAAGTCTGCATCCTTTCCTTCTCTGTGGTGCGTAATACAACTGGGATTCAGTAACAGCACCTCGTAAAGCTGCTAAATGGATCTCTAAAATCTTAATTTCACCCCTGCTTCCAACAGGTATTTCATTTCCAGTATTGCCCGGACCACATTAAATTCTGGCCACTTTTTCTTTTAGCAAGTTTAACCACCCCGTGCTTTGCAGAATAATGTTACATTTATTTTTGGGATGCCTTTTGCCTTCACACACAAGTCTACATAAAGGTAGTTAGAAGCCTTTCAAAAATTCTCCTAGTAACATGGCAAGCTTGCACTGAAGGGCTGCTTCTAGACTCTCTGATTCTGGCAATACTAAGCTCCTACCAGCCTCGGGATGGACGGGCTTTCCCACTGGGAACTGGTACTGAAATCCCAAATCTGGGAGTACTGGAGAAGTAACAGTTCCTTCTCTCAGCACACGTGGAAAAGAGGACGAAGCTGGCCAGTTCTTAATGCAGTGAAGACAAAAATCAGGGTGAGAAAACCCAGAAGGAGCAAACCCCGCAGACAGTCAGTGGGAACAAGCAGACAGGTGCATACATGAGGCGAGGAGACAGCTTAGAGATGTGACCTGGATGAAAGAGTGCAAGAGACGTGAGAAGTCTGAGCAGGGCACCCAAACAGGGGTAAGGAGCAAAGGGCAAGAAAGACAGGCTGAGGCAGGGAAGGTTAATTGTTGACAAGGACAGACAGAAGCATCCCCGCGTCTCGCTCCCTTAGACTGGAGTGTAATCTACAATTCTTGGGACCTGCAGCTCCTCCGTCAGGAAATATAAGTAAATCCAAAAGGCTTGAGCCAGAAGTGCTCAGGCTGTAGTCACAGCTAAACACCATCAAAATTTCATCTAGCAATGCATAAAGCATGGCAGCAAGGAGGATTTTGTTCCCAGACTGAACACAGAAAATTCTACCTGATGTACAACATTTCTGCTAACACATGACCTAGTGCTGGTAAACATCAGCGCTTTTTTGTCATCAGTGACTTTATCGGCTCAAGTGCCAGTAATTTGAGAGTTAGATCTGAAGATATCAGAGCTGGTAAACCACTTCAGCGTCAGCCTTGCTTGAAAAGCAAACAAAATGCCATTATAACTTAGGAAACTGCCCACATAACTGTAAGAGACTGTAGAAAGAAGTGCAAAAATACGTGGCAGTAATTGAGTTACAAGCTTCATTTCCACTTTTTTTCCTACTGTTTTGAAGTTTCCTACTATAATTCTAGGGACTAAAATTGCAAGCAAGAATGCATGTTTGGCTACAACTAGCAGCTGCACTACAAAAACAAGAAATGTCATGTCTCGTGGACTCGTGCCCTGCCTGTATTATAAACTTATCATGTCAACAACTCAGTCATCTACTATAACAGCATGGACAAGGGCTGAATGTAAACTTTAGTCTGACATTTTCTTCCTTTTTGCAAGTTTTACTAAGGTCAAATGTGCTTGTTTATAACGAGATTTTTTTTAAAGGTAATTTCATTTTTAAATATACAGAACAAGCAATTACTGGCTGAGGCATGCAAGAGCAGTCTCCAGCATTTGCTGGATAGAAACTACAGTCATACCTTTCAAGCTCGCGTTGCATGAGATATGCCAACACCCCCCCCAGAATAATCGAGGCATATCCAAGATGCCACCTTAAGATAACCAAGAATGGCAAAAATGGCTTTAGTTACCACATTCCGCAAGACAAACGGAGTCTATCACACAGAAATCAACTGATTGTCTGGCGAGACCTGCTTCGGAAGCAAGTGTAAACTCCAGCTATGAATACGACTAAACTGAGGGTGAAGGGTGGATGCTGTACAGCAACGAGGATGCAGGAATAGCATTAGTGTTCAGAGTATCAGAGCTAAGAGGGAGATAATGATGATAATTTCAAAACTCTGGCTTTAAAAATGCAAGTAAATATTTAGTTTTACATTAGTGAAACACAATACCTTACGCTGTTTGAGTCCTGAATTACAGTAATTAATTGCACAACAAATTCAGAACAGAATAAGGCTTACTGTGCAGAAAACCTTCTATCAGCTACTGGCCATAAGACATTAAGAGCACAGTTTCTTCTTGTATCTTTTAGACTATATTGGTATTGAGATCTCCAAACATGAGCTTAAAGTCCAGTTTTGATCCCTTCTCTCATGAAACAATACTTTTTTCTAACCTGCTATTCGAGGAGAGAACTCATGAACAGCGATGAAAGAAAGTGAAGCTGTCACGCAGTTTCAAAACGTGACACTCCTCCACTTGTTCACACTGCTAACGTTCAGTAAAATTAAGCTAAGCATAAACAAAAGTTACCTTTGCATCAATAAAAGAGGCAGTCTAAAAAGCCCATCATAAATACCTCAAATATCTGCTCAAAATTTTGAAATTCCTGGAATCTGGTTTGAAATCCTTCAGCAAGCGCTCCACCTGTGGAACAAAACAGACCATAAGGAAGAGAACAATACATAACAATGAGAACAATACATAACAAGAGAACAAACTTAACAATGACTGTATCTTAAATATTTATCAGGTTTTATGATTTTTTTTTTTTGGCATTTGAGGAAAAACGAGAGTTCCTACATACCACCCTCTGGCATCCCTTGGGCCTTCTGTCTCCTGGCACTCAGAACTTCTTTTGCTGAAACAAAAAAGATGCGATTCCTCGCTTCTACAGGATCAATAACTTTGAGCTCATCAACTAGAAAAGTCAGGCAGCGCTCCATGTGCTGCCTACGCACCTGAGGAAAAGGCAAAAAGCTCATGAGAAAAAGGCAGAAACTGAGCCACTGTCAAATCGAAACGTCAGAGCTGCGCTACCATTACAAAACTTAAAGGCAATACAAATAAGATTAAAAAAAAAGCTTACTGTGGAAAACAGAGGTTCTAAACAAGATTCTCATTGTACTACCTGCGTGCATATGCTACGGTTTGAATTGGACCAGCAAGTTACTTCCATTTTCTGATCTAATAACTTATCCTCTTCCCATAACACAAAGCTGTTTTCATTTTAATACCTGTATTACCGAGGCAATTTAGCACGCTTCATGCATGTGCATGTCTTTTTTTTTTAACATATTAAAATCATTCCAAATAAGAGCCATCGAGCCACTTACATCTTCCATATATTCTGGTTCTGACGCAGAGGCATCCCATCTGTTATTCAGGATGAAGATGTTTGGTTTAGAAAGTCGTTCGTTCACTTTATGGAAAAAATGCTTTTCCTAAGAATTAAAACACAAACAGAAAACTTCGCAGACATCCAAAACAGTTGTGCATTTGTTTTGTAACAGATTCTGAATATAAACAAGCTTTTATTTACAGATTCATATTAAAAATAATTCATTAGCATTAAAACTCACAGATAATCAGCACTAAGAAGGCTTATGCTAGTTCAAAAGTCATTAAATATCTTAAAACTGATGCCAATGCTAAGAATTGACATCAATTAGCTGCTGTTAATTTCTCTAAAAGTAGGTACAATTAATAAAAGTTCCAAAACAAATATGTTAGAAAACACTGGAACAAAAAAAAACTATTCTTCTATATATCTGTCACATCATTTGCTCTTTTTTTTTCCCTTCTGCTTTCACTCTTACAAAACTTCATCTCCTTCAATTCTTATAGCTTTCTATTAAATTCGTTAGCGATTTTGTGATACACTCACAGTATCTGTTGGGGGAGAGAAAGGGAAAAAGCACACAAAACATTACTGTATTTCTTTTTTTTTTTTTTTTTCCTAAGTAAGATGCCTGGATAAAACTGATGTCTTCCTTTTCCATACGTACTACCAACATGCTCTTCTCCATCCCACCAAATTTTGTTTCTATACCCATAAACTATATTCTTCACCTCTAATTATAATGTGGTTGAAGAACATGTTAGTTTGAAGTACAGGTTAGATTTCCTGTTTGAATTGCATTTTATGGCTTGAGCCACAGGAAAAAGCCATTTTTAAGATGGAAACATTCAGCAAGAAAACAAGCATGTGCTTGAAAACATAATTTAGGTCCCTTTCTTGTACCTACCACCCATCATTGCTATTGGCAGGGTTAAAACCATGATGGAGTGAATCCGTGCTCAGCACAGCTCAAGCAGAACAGATCTCTGCTGTCATAAGAGTTTTGAACCTGCAGCAGGACACCATCACAGGTTCTGGACACTATGATGGAAATACGCTGGTCTCCATCATTTGGGGAGTAAGTACGTGCAAACAAGATTCCTGATGCAGAAACGAGAACTTAGTTTAAAGAGAATTTATGAGGGAGTATCAGAAAAATGTTTCTGCAGAGAACGTGTGGCTGTAGAGCAGCTGCCAAATATTCTGCAACCTGTTACAGCAAAAGGCAAAAATAATGCCTAAGCAGGATGAGAACATAATTACCATATGTTTCACCTGAAGGATAAACTTCTGCAGGCAAAGAAAGAAATTACCGTTTGCAACAATGCAAAGCAAAATGCAAATGCTTTAGAGCAGTTACACAACTGTTAAAGGCAACTTTGTGTCTACCAAGCTGAAAAATGAAAATTTTTAAAAGGAGAAAAAAGAGCTGTTTGCTCAGTCAAAGCCTCACAGCCACAACTAAGATCTATTTCCTTCCCCTCCAATATACACCCTGGACACCGGTCACCTCTAGGTTCTGATGGCAACAAGGTGCTCAGTATTAAGAGGGTTTAGAGGTATGGCAATTGTTAAAAAACAAAAAGTTTTATGCTTCAAAGAAATTGCAAGACTATAGGCCAAAAAGTGCCCTTTGTGTAGCATAACAGAAAAGGTGCAGCCACAGGTGTGCCAAACCCTGTCTTTGCCCTGGATATTGCCAAAATTCTCTTTTTTTTGTCTTTTTAAGTCAGATCTCTTTTGTATTTAAGTCTTTGTGGATTCAGATCAGACACTGGAATTGGATGTCTTTAAACTCACGTTCTCAGATTTCTACTCAACTGTTCTAATGTGCTGGAACGCAAGGAAACACTGTCTGCACATTCAGATCCTTACTGCATTAAAACTGCCTCAATAATTAGAAAGCTCGAACATTAAATGTCAGAACTATGCTTAGAACAACGATGAGCATTTTATTTGTCTACAGGAAGTCCAATAAAAATCTAAGATTTCCCAGTAGTGTTGCACAACTTCTTGGCAGTCACACTATTAACACAGAAACCAGTAACATAAAAACCTTATATTGAAATTGTTTGCATTCATAATATTTATAAAAGTTTAGTCAAAACTGGAGATCACTATAAAATTAAAACAAATCTCTGGATACGTGTTTTGAATATCACAGCAGCTCATTTGGCCACCTAATTTGCTCTTTTTCTACAAGTCATGTAATATTCAGGCTGCGAGGTGTACAGAGGTCCTCTCTATCTTGAAGCAAGGCTTTATAAAATAAAGGTGTTAAAACATTGTCAGCTGTTCCACACAACACGGCTGCTTATGGCTAGCATCTTCATATGAAAAAGCACACAGTCCTACAAGGGCAACATGTAGCACTTGTCCTCAGCACAAGGGATATTGAGGGAATTCACCCCTCTTCTGAGGCAAGAACACGAGGAACAAGAAAGAAATTTCCTTAACCTACTTCATGTATATTCATGAACTTCTGGATGTGAAATACTCTGCAATTAATGTATTTGGTAATACATATGGATGTCTTTAGCTGATACATACGGACAAGCTGGAAAACAAAAGTGCTACAGCCTTTTACCAAAAGGGAAACTGAAAGGACAAATTTCATGCTCAAGTCACAGCAAGCAAAGCTGGTAACAACCAGGTTCTGTTTTCCCCAGATACACGTTGTTTCCTACCTCACACCCCCTCCTATTCACACGATCCACCCGCAGTGCTTCGTGGAGCTTCTGTAAAGGACTAACAGCAGCCTTTCAGTTGTGGAGCTGCTGAATATTTAAACGAAGAACGAATGTAAAATCATTGCACACCATACCGTGTTCATGAGAGTCGATTCCGAATTGGCAACCAAGACGAACACATCAGCATCTAAGCAGAATTTGTCAATCCAACTGTCGAGCTCTGTAGTGACATCTGTGCCAGGGCTGTTGAGAATAGAGACCACAAACTTGTATTCATCCAGCAAAGGAGCAATTCATTTTTAGAAACTGATGAAAATAGATTGGGATTGCCTAAGAACCTTATTGGAAGTTATGAATTTTTATATCTTTCGTCTAATGCTTAACTCAAGCTTAAGGCAAACAAAGAAAAAATTCATTAGCGTTTAGCGTATCACCCATTAGACCTTCTACTCATTACGAGATGCAGTTTAATGAATAGATGTGCAGATCATAATAGCTACGAAAGTGACAGGCAGTCTGTCAGCAATGCAGGCGGTCTCACAGAATGGCCTTCCTCCACATATTCCATGTTTAGTTTGTAACCAAAAAGAACAGTTGTTCATTAAATATTTTTCCATTAATAAAGGCCTAATTAGCTTTATAGATCTATGCACAGCTTGTATAATGTAGTAACAATTAAAATGAAATTTTAATGTTGGATGAAATTACTATAATGCTGTCAGTATTTCAAAACTAAGTTGAATATGAGCGTTGTGTCATGTTTGCAACAGCTCAATTATTTCTGGTTCAAATTTGTTTTATTTAAAAGGCGATTTTCTTCCTACAAGTACCTGTTCTCTTACATTTCAGGCTGTTTTAGCATTTCACCTTTAGCAGCCAAGACTGTGCAGATCAAATCACGTCTTGTATCATACCTAGGCAAGGATCACTTCTGGGCTTCCAGCACACCTCTGCTGTGCGGATGTCCCCAAGGACATAGCTTTTATAGTAAACAAAATCTTTCAGAATTCTTTTATACACAAAAAATGGTAAACATAACCCATGTTAAAAACATATGGGCACACAGAACCAACAACAATTCTATTTTGAGGGCACTCATGACTGTGATATGTAGCTACTGCAACTCTTAAAAGAAGCTTTAAGATATTAAGTCCAGACCACTTACACTTCATGTGATCAGTCTGAAGGACAGGGAACGTGCAAAAGGTTTACAGTTGCTGCAACAACCCTATCCATGCTCCCATCGTGTTTGTTTTAAAAATGGCTCAGCCAAAAGCTAGTCCTTTATGCAGCTGATCACAAGACACCTGTGTGTTCCAACTGCTCCAACGCCAACGGCAGCGGAGCGAGGACAGGCAGCGTTATATAGAGAAGAACAAACTCTGGACTCTTGCAATAAAAAAAAAGCCTCTCAATAATTTTGCAGCCTAATAAGCAATCAGTAAACCAGTCTTTTTTATAAATATTACAGTGGATTATTTATTTGAGAAAGTCTTTATTTAAACAAAGAACATACCTGTCCACTAAAACCAAGTCGTCTCTCAGCAGGGCACACTTCGACTTGGGCCAAAAGACATGGACGAGACAGCCAGCTTTCAAATCTTTATCCATGTGAAGCGCGTGAGCAAGCTGATTGACTGTCTATAAAGAGCATAAAAAGAGAAGACAAACATGCAATATGCACCACAAACGAGTCTGAAAACAAGCCTAATTTGGTTCTCAAGCAAACCTGTCAAGCAGGGTAACAGAGTTCATTCTTCGGGTGAATATTTGTTAATTTTTTTTTTAAAACCTCTTCAGACTCACTGCCATCTAAAGAATGAGTTGTGCTTTGAAAACCAAACAGGAGTTTCATTGCAGCCATGAAGTGGTATTCCTTACAGGCCTAGAATCTGTGATACTGAGAGCTGGCATGAATTTGCCTCAGAGGTTTAAGACATTAACGTGAGCAATTAAATAAGGTAAGCGCCGTAAGGCCAAATGAGAGCAATGTTCCTAATCTTCAGGAAGTAACAGAACTTACTGACAGTCTATAAAAACAGATCTCTCAAAATAAGCTATGCCACAAGGAGACACACACTAGTTATTTTCCTTGAAATATCCAGGAAAATTTGGAAGTAGAATATTTTCATTTATTAGTTATTCCTTCCTGAATAAGAACTTAAAACATGTAGTGAGTTAGCCTCATACTTGTATTAGGCCTGAAACTGTTGTTAACAGACAGGGCTTTGGAGAAATGGTTACCGTGAAAAGTACAGAAATAATTCAAAATCATTCACAGAAGTCATTCAAAAGCTCTACCTTGACACTCTTCTTTTCGTCGGACCCTTCTGTCATAAGATAAGCCTTGTCTCCATCAGTCCCCTCCACGCTGAGGAAGCAGTTGGTCGTATGGCCAATCCCGCTGGGAAGCACCTTATCCCACAGCATGGCATTAATGACCGAACTTTTCCCACTGCTCGTTCTAGAGGGAAAGAAAACAGCAGCACTTTGAGCAGAGTACAGCAGCATTAAACATACCTTTGTTTTGAACTGAACGCGCCCCCCTTTAACCGCATTAGACCCACGTTTTGCAAGCTGCTTGGAGCGATTCGGCACCAAGCCAGTACAGCACAGCCTGCCAGAAGAGTAGAAAGCGCAGGAAAAGTTCATCTGAATAGCAATTCCAAAAGTCTTTCTTGATATCAACATTGCCTACCCAAGCAAGCAAACTGCCATTTGCACAACTCACACAGGCTGAACAATCCCAGCCTGTACTGGGACGTATGCCTTTATCTGCCATACCTGAATCTACATAGGGCGTTTGTAAAAACAAACACAACATTGGTTCAACTTTGCTGCACCAGAAGCAGCATCTAGCCTAAAATGATGCCTTTGGTCAATGTAAAGCAACCGTTAAACAACAGCACCCTGTCCCACAACACGGGGCAGCCTGCCCGCTTCTTTGTGCCAGCACTGGCAGTCCTGCAGAAAAGAACTGACTGAAAACCTGCAGAGCATTTGGGGCAGAATCGTGTTTGATCAGGTAACTAACTATCTGTTACCTGACATGAGGAAAAGGCTGCATGACAGGGCAGAGAAGGACCACGCTCTATGGTGACTCCTTACAATGTCCGTGCCTTCACCACCTCAGTAACTTTATCCACTGCCTTCAGGAAACATTTGTCCTGTACCACTCAGGAAGGAATCACTGCTTCTGATGTTGCCCTCTAAGCGTTAGATGTGGTGCAGAAGTATCGCTGTCTGGGAAGTCTCATCACAGCCAACAGGGACAACTCAGAACAATTTAACTGCCAATAACCTCAGCCTAACGAGGATCTCCAAAGGAAGACGTGAAGCAACGTGCAAAAAATAAAAATTCAAGTTTATTTCTCACTTGGAACCCTTATAATGCAAACGCTGTTTTTAATCACAAAACTTAAGTCTTGTCCTTATTTCAAAGAGAAGCTAAATTAACCGAAATCTTACTGATCAGTGGAACTATTCACCAACTCATCAACTCGGCAAGAACCTGAAGTTCTCAGCAGTGCCCTACTTTGCACTAACCCCGTACCCCTCACCCACAGAGACTTGAGGCTTAACTCTTACACAACAGTACGAAGCAAGCGAGGGCTGTAATTCATTTCTGGAGCGACTTCAGTGCTCATTGTACAACAGCTTACAAATGTATTCAAAATGTCAGAGGGGGAGTTAAGGTTACGTTTATTCTCTCTTTCCTGCACTGAACTTGCAAAAGCATCTTCTAACGAGCATCACAACTTGCAAACGTATTCAACTTTTAACTCTGTGAAATGTACAAGGCTGAGATAAAACCAACTTATTTATCCCAGATCCTTTTATTGTTTTTCTTTAAATAGTTGAACCATTTTTAGCAAAGCGAGGGTACAACCACTGCTGTGCATATTTTCTTCAACGCTATTACAAAATTCTAAAAATTAGAGCGTGAGGAGTCATATTCCAGAAAATACATGTAACCACACATTACATTTAAGCACAGGAAAAAATAATAAAAAAAAAATCCTGAAGCAAACTGGGCTAATAAACACCAGGTTAATCAGTCACACAAAAGCATCTGAAAACACTGGAACCTTCATCTCTTAGAAGGATTTCACTCCCTAACATATGACTTTGCATTCAGCAAGGCCGATTTTCAGCCTATTTCTATACATCAAAAAGACTTGACACTGAGTTTGTAATAACACCACCGAGGACTTTGAACTAGAACCTTTTCTGGTTAGTTAATTCAGGACAGCAGAAATCTGTATTATGTTCAGATTTATCTGTAAGCCATGTAACGTACTGTTACTATTATTCCTAATTATCATCGCACAGACCTATCAAACCAACGACACAACCAGCAAGGCAAGACTCTCCAGCAGACTGTTTTTCTTCAGCTACTTATATGTAGAAATATGAACAGCTCAAAGTTTAGTTTTCAGTACTTACAATAAACATAAACAAAAGTTGTTAACAACAATAGTCCAGCAAACAAACAAAATCACTGTGTTAAAAAAAAAAGCCATTGTGAAGACAAGTAACTCACATCTTCCTAAGTCAAATAATGGGTCTAAAAAAATAATTTTTAAGTAGTTTATCAATAAAAACATGTAACAAGACACACATAATTCAGTTACACAAACGTCACAAGACAGCATCAAAGAAACCTTTAGCACCAGTTAGGTAAGAGTGAGCATGTTTTTATGTATTATGTTTCAAAGGATAATCCTGTAATGAAGAACTAATTCCAGCGCATAGAACCTACAAATACAAATTAAGCTCTGAAAGAGAAGAAGAGAGATCAAATTAAGTTCTAGTAATTTCATTCATTACCTGCCAAAAAACGCCACTTTCATGTGTCTCCGTGAAAGCACCTCACCGATGACTGCTAGTTTCTCTTTATATGCCTGTATTTTTGCTAGTTCATCTTCTGTTGCTACATGTTCAAGCTCTGGGTTCCTGTATGTTGCTGCACGTAGGAAAAAAATAACAGATTACATGATTTTGGACACAAGATCTGGATTATCAGTACCTCACATCAAAGATCTGTCTAATTGTTTATTATACAGTGGTAAAACAAAACGAACAAAACCCTTTTACAGAACCTGGTATTAGACCCTGTCATTTGACAGGTCCACACAGCACCTGTGAAACCACAACAAATCGCTGCAGGTGGATCTACAGTCTAACTGCTGAAAACAAAACCCATCATGACAGCATCTCATGACCTGAAAGACACTTCCAGCACACCAGGCTGCGTTCACAGGCTTTCTGATTTGCCCCACTTTGTGACGCCTGCCTCCAGAAATCAAGGCCAGGAGGTGTCACCCAGCGAGGCTGGGCTGTCCTCTCACCGCAGAGCTCACAGGGGCCATGAGCAAACATCTGTGTGGCAACACATGTGCCTCCACGTTGCTCAAACTCGAGAGGCTGTAACCATGGGTTCTTTGCGCTATATCGTGTCGATCTACCTTCCTACTGAATAATGGGAAAGCCTGTTTGTCCTTTTTTCCTATACAAAGACTCTAAGTGCAGAGGTGGTTCAACTTTGACCCTCACGGAAGGCAGGCCAAGCTACCTGCCACACGACGCAGTCAGGTTTTATTAGCTGTAACCATCCTAAGTGCTACTGCTAGCACGAGATGAAAACATCAAGTGAAGACGTGATCATTTCTGAAGGTGTACGTTTACCCGAACAGCACACGGAGCTGTACGGTAACACACACTGCGCTACTGTAAAGCAAATTCAAGGCAATAGACTAGGTCCTTGTGTTGAAGATGGAAACTAACCTTCCACAAAAGTCGCTCCTTCGGTGACATAGTCCAGCAGCTGGTCGAAGATGGCAGTAATGGTCTTCTTCGCCAGCACGAAGTGCTTCAGCGGAGACACAGCAGCTTCTGCCATCGTGTAACTGCGGGGAAAGTCACATGAAAGTGACCAAACACCCAGGAGCACCCGTGTCGGTGCAAAACCACACGTGCTCTCACCCAATAATTACAAATTAAAAAAGACACGACCAAAGGAGCGCACCGAGGGGCACTGACCGCTCCCTCACGCCGTCCCCGTGACGAGCCCTTATCCCCCGGGCACTGCCACAGCAAGGACACCCACAACGGCAAGGACGGCCCCAGCTCGGAGCGGCGTCCCGGAGCCCAGGGGTCACCCCGCGGCACGGCGCTGCCGCCCCCGGCCTCCTGCAGGCCGAAGCCTTCGCCCTCCCTCAGGCCCGGCCCGGCCCCGCCGTTACCTGGCAACCGCCGCACCGCCGGCGGGGCCCCCGCTCCGCCACCGCCTCCCGCCCCGCCGCCACCGGGCCGCGCGCGGGCGCCGCTTCCGCTTCCGCCCGCTCCCGGATCCGCCGTGGGGGCGTGGCGGCCATTTTTAGCGAGGGGCGGCGGCCGCCATCTTGGGGCAGGGCGGCGGGGGGCGCGAAATGGAGACGGGGCTGGGCTGAGGGGGGGGGCCCCGCCGCGCTCCTCGCGGCTGACAGGATTTTTTTTTAAAAATTATTCCATTTCATTTTATTTCATTTCTTTATTGTTGTGGTCAGAGCCAAGCCTCAGTTTGGGACTTCTGTACCCAAAGGTGCCTGTCCTTGACCCGAGTTATAAACCAGGTCCCCTGGAAAGCACGATAGGAATCTAAAGAAGAGCCCTGACTGTGAGCCCTGCATTCCGTCAGCACCATGGTTTAATCAGTCAGCCGCCAGCTAAAATGACAAACGCCAGAGTTGTTCCGAGAGTTCCAAGCACTGCTAGTTTATACACGTGATACATTGCCATAAGAGAGCACAGGAAAATATGAACAGCCACAAACAACAACAAAAATCAGTGACACTTAATAAACGTTGTGGAGAACACGTTAGAGGATTACTCATCCATTGTATTTACGTTCCTGCAATAATTCACAGGATTTTAGTTTTGAAGTCCCCAGAATCTTCTGCATAAAGAACTTCCCCCGTTTAGTCCCCAACATGGTCCCAGAAGCTGAGATGCTCGATGTACCTTTAAACCAAAGGGTCAAATGCCAAAAGCAAATAAAAATTACTTCCAAAACCCGTGCTGTGATTTCTGATAGCTTCTAGTTAGCTGCCACTGAAGCAGAGGAACCTTGCAAGTATCAGTATAAGAAACTGCTCAATTTGACACACTTACTGAGCATCTCAGAGGAAAATATGTATTGACATACATCTGATTACTACAGTTGATGTCTCTAATCCAGGACTGAGACTAACTGCTCAAACCATACAGAAGACTTCAGTCTCTGGCAGTGCCCCTGTGCTCCAAGTTCACCCCGATGCACCACGCCTGACCTTCCACCTGCACACTTCACAGAAAGAAGCCCAACTCTTCTAATTCACAGCTACCGCAAAGTGCTCTCACCGGGTACAACGTACCTTCCCTACACATACGATCCTTCCTTTCAGCCCTCCAGCTTCTAGACACACTCCACTCAATACCTATTTTTTCTTCTACTGCATGCCTTTCTTGTTTCAGCACACTGGTCACATGGAAGCAAGTATCCTTTGTATTTGCATTCTCGCTAAGGTGAAATGAGACCAGCTGCCCCCATAAATTTCCATCTACTTTCTGATAAAGAAGCAAAACTAACATTAGTCCCTAATTTGTAAAATCCACGCTAAGTCAAATTTGAATATATTTCCTACCTAGACACTGTGTGCATTTTAGTTAGGAGTTTGTTTTCGTACCATTTACTATGGCATGTTCTTTTAATTCCCATTTTAGAGACCAGAAATCGACACAACTTAGAAGTTGACATGAAACAACTGAGGAGTCGAAACAATTTTTCTGTCACAAGCTCTATACTTTAACAAAAGAGCCTTTTCTGTGAGAAAATTACAGCTTTCCTGCATGGGACACTGCTGGTCTGCACAAACACACACATTAAAAAAAAAAAGGCTGAAGAAATGTCTTTCCCACAGGACTCCCAAGAGAAGAATCAGCATTCCCCAGTCCTTTATCCCCGTATGAGCAAAATTAACCTTCCATATATAAAATAATTCTCCTTAGTGTTTTGCTAACTATATTATTGCTACCATATTAAGCCAGCCATGATGAATGAGCTCAAAATAGGAAATTAGCAATTCTACTACAGACAGTGTCATCCTCTATACAGTGAACTAAAATACAGTTAGGATACAATCAGCTTGTCCTTTTCAACAATTACATGTAGGATTTGGTACTGAATCAGCATTTCAAATGATGAAAATGGCCTTGTTCTTACAAGGCAACAAGTGCTAACTGGCTAGTTTTTGGAATTTCTAGAAATACTTCTCTAGAAATCCGGACTTCCATAAACTGATGACATAGCCAATTTTTATAGCTTTAAAAATTCAGTGTGAAAGCCCTTGCACACCTGGAAGCTGATAACACCAAATCTCACCAATCAATAAATGTTTTATACATTAATTATATCTATACAACGCTCGCATTAGACAATCTTACATTACAAATTTACAAGCAATACAGAAATGTAAACTCCACCACTATTTTATGGGTTATTTCACCCCGATAACTAGCACAATCTAAATGACCTCACCCTTATTATCTGTCCAACTATCAGTCACTCAAAAATACAGCTACGGAATGAAGCTTAAAAATTCACTTATGAAGCCTGTAACGCCTGAACAGCACTATCTAATCAGAACAGCTGTGTTAAATCATTTGAAAGTGATTCAATAAACTTTTACACCATACCAGTGTTTTAAAGCAGAACATAGTTTAGAATTTACGGATTTAGAATAGCTTTCATCAAATTACTATTGGTGGAAAGCTAACTTTTAGTCTACAAAATTATCATTATGTAATTATAAACTAATTTATAGAGGCTCTCTCCAAATGAGGTCGGTGACATTTCTGTGAGAGCTAAATTATGAAAATCATGCTCTTTAGACATTCTCATCTGGAGTATTTCACAAATTCCCTTACAATTGCTCCTTAAAACATGACCCAGTCTACACACAAGCAACACCTGTCAGGAGTGCATAGAATCATAGAATGCCCTGGGTTGAAAAGGATCTTAAAGATCACCTAGTTTCAACCCCCTTGTTCTGGGCAGGGTTGCATCAAGAGAAATCTAGGAAATGAAGGTAAATAAAGGAGATAGAAATGATGCGAGAGGTCTGTAGTAATGTGCGGGTGAAAGCATTGTTGGGTGGTTGCACAGACAGGAGCAAAAACAGAACACTGAACGAAGACAGAAGGCAAATGATGAGGTAGGGCAGGTACCGCACGAGAAAAGCAGATCACTTTCAGAAGCTTATCAAGAGTACAAGGTGGTAAATGCAGGCTGACAAATGGAGACTTGCATGCCTGGGAAGTTCTGGAACGCACTTATCTGCAGCTGGTTGATGCAACTTTAAACGTGAGCTCAGTGACCTGCTGCTGCAGGGGGTAAAATGAGTAGGATATGCAACTGAGGTCAGTGAGGTGTTTAAGCATGGACCTAGATGTTGGCTCTTTGTCCCTTTTAAAACTCTAAAGAGCTGCTCTTGTACATTAAATGTGAAAGTACAGGGTGAGCATCACAACTGCTATTGTAACATGCAACTACTCCCACCGTCCCTCCCCCCAGAATGTGACCCATCACATGTAAATGTGGTCATTTCTACCGAACGTCTAGGTAAGGAAATTCGTAACACCAAGTTGTTATACATGCTTTGTTGATATAAAAACATTAGAATTGTACAAGTGCTGTTAAAACTGTATTTAATACATTTTAGTGACTGAAAATCAATTTGGGTTCTAACAAACTGATTACAGGGAACGAAGGTAATCAAGCTGTCTCATGTATCTGAAGATGACTTAGAAGATCTTTCTCATTTCCAAACCTCATCAAGCAATCAGTACATTTATGAGGTAAATCTGCCGAATGCCTGAAATCCAAATGGGTTTTAAGGTCTTCAATCTGTCCTGTTGAATATTCACAGTACTGACACAAATAAATCCCTTCAGATAAATGAGAGCTTAAATGCTTGCAATACTCCAACATACCTGAAAAGCCCTTCCCACAGTCATCACAAACATGAGGGAATATTTTGGTGTGCTCAATAGCAACGTGCCTGTTGACATTGGTATGCAGCCTGCTCCTAAAGCCACACACCTGGCATACAAAAAAGTTTTTGCATTTGTCAAAACTAATTTTATTTATGAGACTGTACTGTCCACGCTCCTTGTTATTATAGCTGTCGCTTAGCTCTATCAGCCGACACGCGTGTTCGTTCACCACGTGGCTGTGCAGATCTTCTGGATCGTTTGTTTCATGCTCACAGAACTGACACAAGTACTGTTCGTCACAGCTGTGCTCCTGGAAGTGCAGGTACAGCTCGCTGCTCGAGGAGAACTGCATATCACACTGCTCACACCAATAAAGGTGGTCGTTGAAGTGCGTGTCTGCTATGTGCTGACTCAGATTCTCAAATATCACTGTTTTGTAATCACAGTATTTGCAGATGTACGGATCTTCCTCGTGTAGCTTCACATGTTCAATTAGCTGCATTTTGCTGGAGAAACTCTCTTTACAAACTTTACAGACATGAGTGTCTGCACACGTCTTGTGCTTCAGGATCATGTGCTGCTTTAAATCAGAAAAGTACTTGCTATTAAACTCACAGAGCTCACACTTGTACAGGCCGCTGCTGTTGGCTCTCAGCAAAGGCCATTTCTGTTGAGCTGTGATGTTCAAAGCCTGGTTCTTCTCAAAGATTTTACAGGTTTCAAGAGGGATCTCCTCCAGATCCTCAGCTTCCAGCTTCTCAGGTGACACGGTTTGTGTTTCTATGTCGTGAACTTCTACAGCATTAACTTCTGTTGTAGAAATTTCTACGGTTTGAATATCAAGAGGCTTCTCCTCTTCTGTAGGGATGTCACTGAATATCGGTGAATCACACAAGTCTTTACACATTCCATTATTAGTAGCTTTATCTACAGAAGCAAACAGGTAATACAAGCAGGTTAAAAACAAATCCAGAAAAAAATCTGGGTCCGTATTTAACTTTTCAGTTAGCTGTAGTAGCTAATAAATACAAAAAGCAGTTACTGTTCCCCAGCCGCTAGCACTACACATTAACTAACTCATAAATAATGTAAACTACAAATTTTTCATCTCTTATGTCAAACCACAAAAGGAAAATACCAGCTACGTTCAAAGCCAACATCCACACTCTCCAGCTTCCCAGCATCTCAGCTGCAAATACACATTTACCTTTACCTTTATCCTTCTTTTTAGGCTCTGAATAGTGCAACCCCACGACGTTTGAATGTGACCCACTCCAGTGAGAAGTGCCAGCGTGCACTGGGCTCCCGTCATCATCTGTGTCTATGCTCTGCACAGGACTGTGGTATCTACCTGCAAAGATTAAAGATTTTCTTGTCATTATTCATCCTTTCAAGCATCATCCCAACTCCCTTGATTTAACCTAGACGTTACTTACTATTTACTTATTCTAGCGTTATAAATGTATCTTTACATACCCCTTACATTGTAACCTACATTGAAGAAAGTTAATGGTAAACACTGTAGAAGTTATTTCCATGTATAAAAAAGTCAACAGAATAATTCAAAAGGTGGAAACTCTGTCTTCATAATTACAGGAAAAAAAAAAAAAAAAAGGCAGTTGATTATACTGGAAAAAAAAATAAAACTCTTAAATGAAACTTTATATATGAAAGATGCACCTTTTTAATATCCTTAAGTACTTCTGGTCATCATATTTTAAGGTATATTATTTAGTGAGACTCCTGGATACTTGTTGGGACAGCTTATTAGAGTGAAAGAAAAAATAAATATAATAAAAATCCATCCTCAAATTTACTCTACCCAGTGTGTTAAACTCTGCATCAATTGTGGATTCTGTATAAAAAAGGCATTTTCCTGAGGTACAGGTTACTATTGCTGGTATATTTCAACTCATAGATTACTTACATCAGATCTACGTCACCTAGCCAATGAATATTTAGAAAAGATTAAAAAAGTCATTCTAAGTGCTATAAAATTGAAGTATATTTTTGTTGTTGCCACTTTTTACTTTGAAAATTATTTTTGAATTATGAGTAAACAACCTTCCACTAGTCTAAGGCATACCAGATGAGAACGATGCACAGAAGTCTGCCACTACATATTTTGTATTCTAGTTACTTCTAGGAACAGGAGGATAATACACTTAGTTAAGGATTACAGAACAAGATCTCAAAGTGCACTCTTACCTCTGTTTTCAGAATATTTTATATCTGGTTGTTTCATAGAACAGACGCTATAGCAGTGGTCAGAAAGAATGCCGCTATTATCTATGTATTTGGTTGCACCTGAAGAATCTAGATTAAAAACAAAAATCGGTATTTACACTAACAAACGGATGTAGCTACATATGGATTTAACATTCACCAGAGTTCTTCCCACTGTCCATGCTATTATTTCTCACATTATGACAATTCTGTGCCTGTCTGATAACGTCACTGTTTTGATTTGCAGATTTCAGCTGCTGCCCTGATGTTCAGAGCATCAGATGCAGTTATCAAACTCCGCTTCCACTGAAGATAGTGACGGGAGCACAGTTCATTCAGTGCTGAGAACTTACGGACACCCCCATCCCAACTTCCATGAAATTTCCCCCCTTGTGTGTTAGTGAAATCTTCACTTTCTGGTTTGTGCAGGGAGTACAGAACAAAACTGGTCAGATGCATTGACCAAAAGTGACTTGACAACGGAGCATGCACGGTGGTTACTCTATACATTCAAATCAAAGCTCCTTATCCTACCCTTTAAGTTACTGATTTCCTGATATAAGTACCCTTTTCATAATAAAGTAATTACCTGAAGCAAATTAAACTAATTGAAGTGTGTACATAACTCAAGTTCTAGACTGACCTGAATATCGAGAAGGGTGTAGAGTCTTCCGTTTTCTCTTTTTAGGGTGTTCGTTCATTTTGAATAGTCTAAAATAATCATGAAGTGAAAAGGTTCAAGACTTGCTTTTATCTAGTTCATATCTTTCAGAAGTTTATGAAGTAATGCAAACATTTTGAAAACCCAAACACTACACGCAAGATTACTTTTCAGAGAATCCTAGAGCAGCTTGGGTTGGCAGGAACCTTAAACCCCATTTAACCCCAACCCTGCTGTCACAGGCAGGGACACTTCCCACCAGATCAGGTTGCCCAGGGCCTTTTCCAGCCTAGTCCTGAATACCTCCAGGGACGGGGCATCCATAGCTTCTCTGGGCAACCTTTTCTACCCCCTTGCTCCATCCAGCCCGTTCTGTTAGAGTTAAGAACGCATTAAATGCACATGGGTAATGGAATCCAGGATCATATTCCTGCCTTGGAACAAAACAATGAGGTTTTCTACAAAGACAGACAGGCAGGTCAAGACTCCAGTCACTCAAGTATGCATTAGAAGCAGTTCTGCATCCTGCTTTCTTTTGTCAGACATTGGATATTCTGAAGCACGCTGAAAATATTGACAGAAATATCATCTTACCCCAAATCCTAGACTCTTCAGTATCAGCAAGGAGAGCAGCTAGGACGCTGATGGCTGCACAGCTCCCAAATGTAGTGAATGCATCAGCACGGGAAGATTTACATCTACGGAACGACAGAATTTAAAACACTTTAAACCAAAAATAATAATAAAAAAACACATCAGAATAAAATACAGAATCATTACTAACTGTGAAGCTATAAAAACTGACGCAAGAAAGCAACGTACAAAGTTTAGATCCACATTAGCGTCAAAATTCACCAAGTGGGTGCTGTTTATTCTCCTTTTGTGCTGGGTTGGCTGACTTTTGCTGCGCTTGGCAGCTCCTGGGGACAGGAAAATAAATGGAGGTGGCAGCAGAAACACTCGGGTGGTTCGCTGCCAAGCAGCTTGGGGGAGGGCTGAAAGCGCAGGCTCCAGTACGCTGTGCTACAGTACAGCACTTAGAGGCCCAGCACCCTGTCGAGCCGATGCTGCCCATCAGAACCGGGAGCAGAAGCACCACGGCCCCGCACCACGCTGACGCCGTCCCTGGGAGACCGGCCCGAACCCGGCCCTGCTCCGGCGGCAGAACAACGGGGCCAGTCCTCCTCCAGCACCACCGGGCACCCGTCTTTCCCCTAGGCGGAGAGGGCAGCGCTCAGGGCCCCCTCAGACTTTTATCCCGACGGCCTCGCGGCTCCGCCCCGTGCCCGAGGACGGGGGCACGGACCCGGGCTTCAAATGGCGCCGGGGCAACGCTAAGATGGGGTCGGGCGGCATGCGGCGGCGAGCGGGCGCCGAGCCCGGCGGGGCCAACGGCAGGCGGGAGGCGGGCGGGAGCCACCCCACTCCCCGGGCGATGCCGGCGGCCGCTCCCCGCCCGTGCAGCCGCCGCCTCCGGGACTCACCTCCCGCTCGGCTCCGCTCCGCGCCCAGCCCGGGCCGCCGCCGCCGCCCCCGGACGCGGCGCTCCCCGCGGGGGAAGGGGCGGAGCGGGGCGGGCGGCCGCCGCCATGGCGCCCCCTGAGGGGCGCGGCGGGAAATGGCGGCCGTGAGGGGCTCCGGCGGTGGGAGGCCTCAGCCCCGGGCCTTACGCTGCGGGAGGGCTCGTTTAGACACGAGCCGTCCTCTCGGCCCCGAAATGTGCTCCCAGGGCCGCTTTTTGGCCGTTTCACAGCATGGTTTCACCTGCAGGCAATAACCCTTGGCACTGCTGAATCCCCCCTCAGGACTGACAGGGTCATCACCGTAGGGTTAGGCCTTGGTCCTGTAGAACATAATGCTCATAAAGCACAAAGCTTTTTGTATCAGCTGCTAAAGCTGCTGTGGAGAAGAATCTATATAAAGGGTTAAGGAAATTGGTATAAGGATCCATCCCCTTTTCAACATTCTTCCAAGCTTATCACACCATAATCCCCTTTTTTGCTCACTTAATCTTTACGTCATAGGGGAATAAAAATGAACAGTGAAGGCCTGCCCTGACATCTTTAAAGGTGATCTTTAAGGTGCCGTTCTGTTATTCTGTATCTCCCCACAAAGTAGGATATTTCAGATAGCACCTTTTTACTTCGGAAAATAAAGAGTCATTATTTATTTTGAAGAGAGAAGGCAGACTATTACAGTCACTCAGTTTGATGACTTGAAACAGATATGGAATTTTACCAAACCTTCCATTTTTATTGAGCTATTATGCTCTGGGTTAGGCTGAAGCTAACTAATTTTAAGATCAAGCTTTCAATTAGCAGACAATCCACAACATCCCTAATGTTACTGTTCCAGTGATTAATTAAAAATTATTCCTTGCATCTCATCTGTTTTATTAACTGGGAGTTGAAACTGGGCATACTCTGTTTATAAAATCCTACCTTTAGCCTTTGTCTTGAAAGTTGGAAAACATGTCTTTAGGGTGATCTGATTTGGTTACAGCCACATAGGAAGAGCTCCGTCTGATGATCACACAGAAGTTTTGTTGGCAAGCAGCATGAATACAAGCAGACTGATCCTTTTGAAGACATATTGATGAGGCCTCAGAATTAAATAAATGTGATGCATCTAATATCTCCTAAGCTAACTTCCAATCAAGCAAGGTACTAGCATCCCAGTTCATTTTGTTCCCTACTGCTGTTCCAGATTCAGAACCTGAGCTTACTCCAAGATGATTTGTGATAAAGTTCTTATAAATTGGCTGTAGCCACCCAAAGGTGTAGATGCCCACATATTTCTCCCTTTATTCATTACAAAGTTTTCTCTGTAAATATTTGGGAGGAAAAAAAAAAAAAAAAAAGGCACTTTTCCCAGTTCCCAGTGGAGGGCAGTAATGGGAATTTATAATATGTCAAGGGAAAAAGAGAAAAAGAAAGCAACTCTTTCCTTTGAATTCAGTGAGACAAAACCAGCTAACCATGTCACTGTCACATAAAGCAAAATACATTGTCTGTACCTTCTGACTGATTTCTTCTCCACACAAAGCAGCATAGCCCAAAAACACACCTGTCAGGTAGGAAGCTGAGACCGAGTCAAAGAAAGAAGTCTGAGGAGGATCCCCTTTGAAGCCATAGATCCAGTTCAAAGTCACAGGCACCAGACAGGCTCATCAATGCTTCAGACAGAAAAGTATAAATTAATCTCACTTTCAAAAACCCTCACGTGCTGAGATGTTCAGACAGATCCAGGTCAGCTTTTAAACACTCAGAACCCATTCTGACCAGATATATAAAGAAGCCCATGGGTAGTCACCTTGTGGTTTAAACAGGCAACACAGATGATGTTTGTTTTCATTAGAAGGGATGTATCCATTCTGAAAACCTTTACCCACCTGTAGCAGTGAAGGGCAGGCTGCTTGCTGGGACTCAGACACACTTCAGCTTCAACCTTGCAAACTACAGAGGCAGAATATCTTGTTCTGCAGCCAAAGGGGTGACAAATCCAGGTGACACAGCTCCCTGTAATGGAGCTGTTGCCCTTCATTTCCTTCCTGGAAGGCCCCAGCCTCACCCACATTTCACAGAGAAAGTGAGGGAGCTGTGGAGCACGTGGATTTCAGGGCTTCCCTTAAGACTTGCAGTGAGAGGACAATGAGAGCCCTCTCCAGATTAGAGCTCAACTTGAATTTCAAAATTAATGTAAGGATGATGAATGTCCATCTTCAATTAAGAGTTCAGATTCAGGGTAGACTGAACATTTGCTGGCCCACAGCCCTTTACAAAACTAGGCAGAGGTCATCTGAAACAGAATTGACCAGTGCACAAAGTTTAAAACTTACTGAGGGCAAAGATGCTTAGCAGTGACCTGATTACATCTTGATGCTTTTCTCATCCCTCCAAAAAAGCGAAATTCTCATCAGGAGAACTCACATACCTCCCACAATAACAATTTGCTGGAAATTGAAATCGAAAATAGACCAGCCTTTCCACAGATGAGCTTAAGCAATTCTATTACAGCCTTATGATCTTATTCTTGCCAATGAGTAATTTCCCAGATATGCTTCCTAATCCTTCAAAATCAGTATTGGATACAAAAATAATACCTAGTCTTCATTTTAAAATATAGTTTTGGTGATGACACGCCAAGGATATTTTTCAGAACCAAACCAGATGGACTTAGCAGAGGCTTCACAACCATTCAGCTGAAACACTTCAGTATTGTCTGCTCTTTCTCACAGCTTTGACAGACCATGTCTAAAATAAGTTACTTATTTTGAGGATCGACATGTACAAGAATGAATGCCATGTGCTGTTAAGACCTCTCACTTGGCCATACCCATAAATAATGCAAATTCTATTCCAGTATTTTTCACCCCACCTAAATTAACAGATGCACAAAATTTCTATCTCCTTTTCAGAAGAGCTCAAACATCAAATCACACCTCCAAGACTCAAGTTTCCTTAAATTCTCACTTCAGGATTCACAAGTGTACCAACCATATTATTTTAATTTAGTTGTTAGTATATACATTAACACTCAAAAGTGTGATAAAAACCAAACAAAAGTAGTTTTTTTTTAATAAACAGCATGTGATACAGACCGCGAAGATAAATAAAAAGCAGACTTTTTACAGTTTCCCATGAACATGAACTACAATAAGTGTCATAGGCCAAACTTGTCTTTAGCACAGCAGAAAGGAAAAAGTTTTTTTTCTTTTTTTTTTTTTCTTAAATGTACTGCAAGACTATTCTCAGTACGACAACACATGCATCTTGCTGCATCTTAAATACTTTTTTGGCCCATTATTACTAAAAATGTCTTGCTTCCTAACTATTATACCACAGGACCTTTATTACAGAATGACATACACATTGCAACATCCCCCCCGCCCCCAGTAGTGGTTATTTCAAAGATAATTGTCTCATTTTTAAAAAAGGTATTTCAAGCACTGGTGGGTGTTCATACTCCCTTTTTTGATGCAGACGTGTAACTGCCACTAACTTCAACAAAGTAAGATGAGCATCAAGAGAATGCACCCTCCTGGGCTCTATCCATGCAAAATGCCAGCAGGATCCTGGTCAAGGGAGGTGATCCTTGATCCTTCCCCTCTGCTCAGTGCTGGAGAGATCGAGGCAGCAGTGCTGGCCTCCCCAGTGTGAGAGAAACACCGGCACACTGAAGCAGCTCCAGTGAAAGGCCATGAAGACAGGGAAGGGATACGAGGGGAGGCTCAGAGAGTGAGGATTTTATACATCTGAAGAGAAAGCTCAAGGGGCATCTTGTCAACATACACAAATACCTGATGGAGAGGAGTAAAACAGGCAAGGCTTCTTAGTGCTGCCCTGCAAAAGGACTTCAGCCAATGAAATAGATGGAATTTCATTCAAACATCAAGAAAAAACTTTTACTGTGGATTCTCCTTTCCTAGAGATTCCCTGAGCCCAGCTGGACGATGTGCTGGGCAGCCTGCTCCTGCAAACAGGGCGGCTGGACCAGAAGATCCCAAGGCCCCCGGAACCTCAGCCGTCTGTGTGATTGTGACAGCTCCTGCCGTCATGCTGCCACTTGCAACAACAACACTTTCAAAACTTCAACCCTGAGAATCCAGGACAGACTGCAGCTGTATAGTCATTTTTCAGAACCCTTTTCTCCACCAGGCAAGCAGATATTGATAGAGTATGTGGCTATTCACACTTAAAACTTTCAGAGGTGAGAGGGGGCAAGGAGAAAGGATGATACTTCCAGATGATGAAATCATGTTTATCTTCACAAGAGGTGATGAATAATTTGGACCACAGTGGCTCTGCAATAAGAAGGATTCATCTCTTTCTCCCTTCCTCTTCCCCTTGTCCCAAATCAAACAGTAAGACAACTTCGGACAGCCTGGGACAGCTGATAATTTAGGCTATAGAACACTATTAATAAAGCCTGAGAACAGATTAAATATACATAGACCAAAGAAACAAACAGAACCGGACTCCAGCTGTGAATATCCACATTTTGGCCTTCACAGATTAACTACAGCAGACAAAAGATTTGTTGAAGAAAGCTTCTGCTTGGAGTTAGGCTTTCTGTAACTTCAGCAATACAACTGTCAGGTTTAACTGTGATTAATTCTAATACTGGAACAGGTTCCTAACCACATTGCTATGGTTACACTGAGCTAAACGGTTCCTAAACCAGTTTACAGCTACTGAGAAATTGGCACCAGTATTTCAGGAGTCGAGATGGGGTAGAATATTTTTTTTTTTTGGCCTTCTTCATGCTGAAAACATTTTACGTCACATACAGAAGTAAGGACACTTAAAACACATGTATGCAAACCAATGGGAAAGCCAACAGACAGAGCATTGCTTCAATTAATCTTCTCGTTAAAATAGTTCAAGTTGCCCTTATGCCATGGGCATGTCGCTTTTTGGGGAGGTGGGTGTTGGAGAGGGAAGAGACAGACAGAGGGATCCACCTCTGGATTAGAGTCAGGAATGCTAACACAGTGAGACCTCATCCTTTTAAAAGTCTATCCCATAAAGCTCAGAAGTCAAGAAGAGCACTGTACTGCAGATATTCAATATTAAGAGCTACTGTGTTTTTCCTGAGTGTGGGTTTGCAAGTCTTAATACTGTGAAAGAGCAGGAAGAGGAAATATTTAAGAGTTTTCTTCAAGCTAGTAAGCAATAAAAATCCTGGAAGTCTCACAAGTAAAGGCAACTACAGACAAGACTACTGCAGCTATGAATTAGAGAGCTAAAGGCTAGTTAAGAAAGGACTTCAAAATAAAATTGCCAAGGGTTTAACTGAGCAGCTAGAAAACGTTCCTCATGAAGAGAACAGCTCTCACACTGAATCATATGAATAAGCAATCTGGGGCTTTAATACACATGGAGCCTAATTCTGATTTCATATGCTATTGTAAATCCAGAGTGACTCTCATGAAATCAGGGTTAGATCAGCATAAAATGAAATCAGGTTTTCTCCAACAGAAGAGCACCTATAGATTTTGTTAGTGTATGCAGACAGAAAACCTCTATAGCCAGTTTCCAGTTGGCTTCTTTCATTTATACAGATTAAAGAACAACCCACGCATGATCAGCTGCAGGGGTGCTGAGCTACGCATCACTTTGGACAGACAGAGCCTTACCTAAACTGAGACAACTTTCAGCATGAAAAAAGGTTAAAAAAAAAAAAAAATTGTATGAAACACGTATTGCAAAACTAAAATGGAGGTTCAACCATCTGCAACAACAGCTACTTAGTGTTGAAAAAATAAACCCAACAAAAGAAGTGTGGTTCTTCAAGTAAAACTAGAACAAGAGGAAGAAACATGGAAGTTAAAAAACAAAAACAAAAACAAAAAAAAAACAACTTAGAAGCAGCAAATTACAATTCTCTGTAATACCACACCATTTTCATTAACTTGAAGCATTTTAAAGATGTCAAAGACTTCAACAAAATAGTAATTTAAGTGGCTTTTGTTTTGAATGGGTCCAGCCCAGGTCTGCAACCTGTACAGACATGCAAAACAGGAGGAATTCACAATTACGAACGGACGCTGGAACATGCCAGTTATTAAATGACAAAGCAGAGAAAATGCCTTCACACTGTCCATGAACATGGGCTACTGACTGCTAAAGGGCTTATAACGTTTTACATAAAAAGCTAAGTTGGAAACCAAAACAACCCTCCAAAACACCACCAGCAGGGTCATCACATACAAAGTTCTCTACAAGCTTAGTTATTTCTATATTGCCCTTAATATCCAGGCTTATATCTTCTCCACAAGATACCAAACCACTAACAGTTTGGGTTTTATTTAAATGCTTAAATGCTTTTTTTTTTTTTCTTTCAACTTATACTGAATGCAAGTCTGAAGAAACTGCTAATGCACTCCTTCAGAACAGAAAGGTGTGCGTAAGTCAGAGGTGTTTTTTCAGCTACCTCCATGAAAGCAAAGAATTTAATTTACGAAAAAACTAAGCAGCAGCAACCTGTCTTGTCATTAAATCAAACATGAATAGCTTCACAGTTGAAAAGGTTAGTCTTTAAATTTCACTAAATTGCCATTTCCTAATGCTTTGTAATAAAATGGATGGCCCAGTCCTGGGCTCCTTGCTCTGGCAGTCCTCCTGTGAAGTTTTGCAGGAGCAAGGTGTTCAAATTCAATTCAAGCTCAAAATAAGCTACTTGGCGTTTTGTGCAGCTGATTCTCAGAATAAAGGGAACATTTTCAAATCTCCATGAAGTGGGAATGATTAAAGAAAAAAAATTAAATTCCAAGCAATCTGTAAAAACATAGAGCTCAGTGAGAGGTGCTTTTACAGTCTGTAAGATCTTATTTCTGATACTGAGAATAGATGAGATCTTATTTACACCAACATAAGTCAACATAATTTCACTATAGTGAAATTACATTAGCACAAAACTGGCATACCAGGATAACGTAATTAGTGTTAAACGCTTTGAAGCTGTAAAAAGATTTTTTTTCTCCCCGGAACACTGGCAGAATGTTTTCCAAATGCCCATCCTGGTTGTGGTAGGAACAGTAGCTTAAAGCCCATGATCTTCTCCTACATTTTTTTAAACTATAATTACCCCAAATCGTATTAGGTCTTCATCACTATGGAGTTTCCTTTCTTTTATTATTTGATGTCTATATGAAATTCTACAGCTTACGCACAGCATTTAGTTGCAAGAACTTTTAGAAACAGAGCCTGATTCCTCATACCTCTCTGTTTGTGCAAAAAGGGTGCAGAACACTGTATGCTTGAACTGAAAGACATGTGTACCCATATTTACAGAAGTAAATGGCTAGGAAGGGGTAAAGTACAAAAGAAGTTGGGCTCACAGGATGCAATAAATTTGAGTTGATCTTTTCATCCAGTCTGGGGAAGTCCAACCATCTCTTAAATAAAGGTAAAACATTGTTTCAATAATAGATTTATAACGATAATATAGCACCTAATATGGCATTTGTGCAACGAGTTTACTCTATTAAATTAAGAGCTACAGTCAACAGGGTTTCAGATTTTGTTAACTAAACTATTTAAACTCATTGAAACAAAGATGTGTTTTCGAAGAGCTACTCCATTAGTGTTGACTGCAAAGTAGTATGTACAAAGGTTAATTTTGCTCTAGAAAGTATGACCAAGGTTAGCAGGAGTGAAAGTATTTATGTGAGCAAAAAGGAATATGTAACAGTCAATAATGAATAAGGGGAAGTCTGTTGGACTATTCCAAAATGTTTAGTAAAACTAAGGAAATTAAACTTCACATTCCCCATACTATTCGTGGAACTTCTATAGTCTTCACAAAAACAGGTTTCCCCCCACAACATTGTCAAGTATCTATGTGTACAGTAATTAACTGCAAGAGCTTGACTATGAAAGTGTCTTGAAAGACCTAAGTCTTGGCTTTACAATCCCCAAAGTCTTTCATAATGTAATCGATTGCACATTTTTAATATATTACAATTTGCTAAATGAAGCCAACCACTCATTACCTCATCAGTACAGCCTGCACAAAGTACAGTTTATTTATATACTTATATTCTAATCTAACACCAGCTGTCAGCATATTTTATATTACATGTGGTATTGCACTTTTTGAGTGGCACCTCGGTGTGTGTTTGCAAGTGAATGAGTTGAACCCCCGAAAGCCCCCAGACCTTTGGAATTCACTCCAAGTGCTGCCAATCTAGCGAGTTTAAAAATGTTAGGGTGAACGTCACCCCCAGAATCCTGTGTTTCACTAATTAAAAAACCTGTTTAGTAGTTAGAAAAACAGTCCTACCTGAAGTTGTGCATAAGGGCAATCTGACATCCTTGGTACTCTGAACAGTTTCAAAAAGTGGTGCCAATTTAATTGATTGCACACATCATAATTGTGTTGGAGGACAACAACTAGATTTACAAATATATATTACACACACACAAAACAGACAAAGCTATAAAATGTTTGGTAACTCCACATGCTTTGAGCTAGCCAAATGTATCTGCTGTATGTCAAACTGCTTATTACTGATCATACTGAAAATCTTACCAGCTATTTCTGATGTATCAGTTACTGGATTAAACAACCACTTCCAGAGGAGGAAGAAAGAGGAGAAATGGTGGACCCAAAGGTTGAGGGTTTAAACATACGTTCCTTGAATAGCCAGCATACCACTTCAGTGATGTGAAGAATATTGCCCCAATGTGTGTTGTTTTTTGTTTTGTTTTTGTTTTTTAAAGAGAATCAGGCCAAGTTCACCTCTGGCATTAGTGGGTGTCTCCCCCACTTCTTCAATGCTACTTGTGTCCTCTTTCACCAGGGTTGAATTTGGTCCTAGGAGTAAATCTGGTCACCTTCGGTGACACTCATGGAAACGGGAGTCTTGGACAGATAGAACTGGGCTGCAAAATTAAAAGAGTGAATATTGGACAAATCATGTAAATAAAGAATATATATTAATAATAGTTCCTATTATATAAATAGCCTTTATAAAAAAATAATCTTTCAATAATTTTAATAACTCACCTTTCTTTAGGTTCTGGAAAACATGTATGAAAAAAATCTATTCAGTTCAAGTTAGATTAAAGCAAACCTAAGATGAACACTACAACTCTTTGTTGCACTAAACCCAATTCTGACCATTCAGTTTCCAGGTTAGTCAGTTTTGGGGGATGATAAGAAGAGTTTCTTTGTGAAGGTATGAATTGCACCCCTAGAAATACTGAGCAGAAGAAACACCATACTGAATGGGCCTATTTCCTACTGCTTTCAGAAACTGTGCAGATGACAGACCCAGAAATCAAAGGTTCATCGAAACCCCATATATGTTAATGCCTCTGAGCGCATTTTAAAAGGCACTGTCCTCTCACTATTATTTTTAGATCTTTGAGCTTAAACTCCTTCCCTTCAAACTATGCTGCATTTAAATATCCACTATCACTTGAACGGTCTTTCAATGCTTTTCAGTCCAGCATAGTCTCTAGCTGTTGTACCAGATCTAAGGTAATATGTGATGGACTCTATAGTCATGCTAGCACTATTTTCGTTTTCCTTCTAATTTATCCTATCAAATGAAAAAAGGAAACATTCTTCCAAGTTTACCTTTTTGGGCTTAAGGCATAACATGAAGTCACACATCATACTAAAGCTTAAGTTTTGAAGTGTACAATTTTAGTGCTATCTGAAACCCTGTTTTACATTATTTTTCAACAGTTGTCTGTACAGTTCATCTCTTATTTTTGCCGTAAGTTCTAATGTCGTTCATGGTTTGTGCAATTCCTATGCAACCAGTCTTTGCTGCTAACGGGTATTAACAGTGCAGTACCCACAAAGCGGGTTGTTCAGTTCTTGTTTTCTTTGCTTTCATTTCAGTTCAAAGCATGTTGCTTTATTGTGTGGAAGATCCAGTCCATTTTTGTTGTCCAGCCACCATGGTGAGCATCATTCATTTGCTTCATGAAGTACTCAAGAGCTTCCTGCTCAGTTTTGTCCAATGCAAGGGTCTTTCGAATGTATGCAATATCGTCAAAGGACTGCAGTTCTGGCATTCCTGAGCCAAGCATCATGGAGAAGAGATTTATGAACAGATTGGCATGCTGCCGAATTGCTAGATAAGCCTTATAGCACATCTCCTGAAACCTGGAAAAGACGGGGAAGAAAAAAAACTCAGTGTAGGTACCCATTAGATGCGTACTGAATCTCTAAAAATGTTTTCAGGCTATTGGTAGACATTTTTAGTCTAATAATCTTGTAATAATCAAATAATAGTCTCATAAGAACATCAAAATGTTCCTAAGAGATATCCTCATCTTCCTACTTAGGCGATCTTAACTTCTGTAAAACTCCGTAGGGGTCAGACTGACACAATGGACAAATTGCAGACAAGCTTTCTAGCTTCCATCCTCATTTGCAGTTTGTGCAGATGTTCAACACAAGTCTAAGGGAGTTCACAGAGACATTTCAGTTATTGCTGCTGACATTTCAGATTGTAAAGCAAGTTTCCTGATATACTGCTGCAAACACAGTGCTTTCCTGGTTATTATCAGTGACAGAGACAATTCTCTCCTGTAATTTTATGGGGGAGGTAACTGTTCCTCCTTAGAGATTCTGCAGAATGCACTGATGATGGGCATTTGCCTTATTACAATATTGGGTGAGAAATGCTGGTTTATGCTGAAATCACTAATGGAAGTCAGGTTAAGACAAAAATGCAAGTAAAGCTTCATTGCAGCATTCAAACAGGCAATATACTTAAAGTAACACGCTATTAAAGTGCATTTTATATACAAAATACTCCAGAATTTAAATGCTTAAAAAAGTTGCTCACCTTTCAAACTCTCTTGTTTTAGTGCATTCTTGGGCTCCTTTACTAATCACTATTAAAAAGTCTTGTGTTAAGACAAATGGCACACGCTCTCTTTTATAACCAAATTTTTTCTTCTTATGGTCAAGGAAGTGGCCAAAGTCAATATGAAATAGCTTGGAAAGACAAAAAGGGATTTAAGGATTAGCAATCCTTGTTTAAAGGATGTTATTGTAAAATTAATTACGTAGAGTTTGGATGGATTTTTTTTTTTAAACTCTTATCAAATTGAGATTATAATATGCTATGTTCTGAAAAAAACATCTTACTTGTCCATCATCTTTCACCATGATGTTACTGTTGTGGCGATCACCAATGCCCAGTATAAAGGTAGCAACACAGTAACCCGCACAAGAACGTGTAAACAAGTCAATAGCTGCATCATACCTATTGAAAACAAACAAAGGAGACATTTTCCTACAGATATTCTAGTAACACAAAATTGTAGGAACATTCTTTTTTAAATTGGAAGAACCAACTTCACTACCCTTGCTCAATGAAGTGGAGTTCCTAGACTTTAGCAAAGTAAGGAAGAAATTCAGCTTACTCTGAAAACAGAAGTACTTACAGTTACGATCATGGAACAGTAAGCCAGCTAGTCTTTCTTCTAAAGAGAGGCAGTAACTTTCATTTTGATGAGCTGCTGTTAGAATACAGTTAAGTCCTATCTTCATAGCTCTACCTTCAACTTGTGCTTTACTGTGGAGAAGTCACACAACCTCCCAAACTCATTAAATACAAGCTACATAAAGCAGGACTGTTAGGCAAATGAGGGCAGGGAAAAATACTGATGGATGTCATTTCCCACTTGATAAATTTTAGTTCTCTTGAAGCTTCAATCAAAAAGAGCAAGTGAACACAAAAAAAATCAAGCAAGAAATCTCACATTTCTCCTTTGTTCTTGTCCTTGAGCCACTGATGCAATGTATGGCTGTTGAACTGCAATGCTCCCTTTAAGCCTCCTTTACACTGGATCTGCATGATTGTATGAGAACTTCTCACTACCTCAATGAGTCCCACGCAGTCACCAATAGACAAGCAACCATAAGGCAACATCCTGTAAGAGAAAATTGTTTTTATAAAACACATTTTAAGATAGCAAGCAGCGGGTAATGTTTAATAATCCTTACTAGGTAAATTTCACATTACTGACTTTGGGATATGAAAATCTATTTTTAGTGTTTTAAAGGTGTATTATCCTTAGCTCCATGGAAAAAATGAACCTGGTATTAGCCTTGTAACATGCCGGCCACTGTATTCATCATTTTTGTTGTTTAGTTTTGTATCAAGGCAAAAGGCTAAGGAAAAATTTTATTGACACATTTTTGGAAGCTTTGGGGAATCCACTGGAAAAACTTTTTTAAAAGGCATTCAGCACATTTCAACAGTATCTATTTGACTATATTCAAAATGAAATATTAGAGACAATCTAAATACTCAGAGAATGAATGTTAGTATTTCATGGATTACTACAAACAAACAGCAGGTAACTTAATTAGCAGCATGGAACCTTCAAGATGATTTTTTGAATAGTGCCTGAACACAGAACAAAATTGTAACTGGAATCAACAGTCAGGAACATTACTATTTATCCAGGCATTAATGGGCTAACTGTACCCAGAAACACAGTCATTTACTCATGCACTCTTTAAATATCATAATTTGTTGCTTGAGAATGACCTCTAATGCTTACCGAAGATCAAGACCCTGATTTTGCCAGATGTTTTCCATAATTCTAATTATCTGTAGCGTCAGCATGTCCTGACGTAAGTCTGGAATAGTCAAATACAAAAGAGATTGCATATTTCATAACATAGAACACTGTTACACTTTACCACCTAGAAGTATTTCTAACGGAAATGACGTTTGTATAGTTTAATGTAGGTTTTGTTCTCTCAAAAGAGAGGAAAAGCTTTTAAATAGCTTGAGAATGAATATAAACTTGTGGTGATTTCAAAGCTGTTCAAACATATACATTAAAAACAATGGAATTGTCATGTCAATCTGCTAAACATTACACATCTGGAATGAAGTCTTGAAAACATTTTCATGTAAGAAAACAAAGTATTAAATAGTGTCATGTTCCACCCCAACAGACTGAACATTTAGGAACAGACACTTTGCACATGCCTTTGAGACAAATATTTATTTGTGCACACTCAGTTTTTCTGGAAAATAAAATTGCTTTGGTCATTTTTTTAATATTTTTTTTCAATGCATTTTTTAAGCTTAAAAAAAAATACTACAGGGTATGCCAGGAAAATAAACAGATACGTAGGTTTTGAATTACACTGATTTTTCCTTACCATCTCCATTTTTAAAGATTATCTCATTGTTCTGAAATAACAATTCAGACATAATATCTGGGTTTTCCCAGTTCAACCATAGGGGCCTTTTTGCAGATGACATTATCCTGCACTCCTCAAGCCTATAAAGAGATAAGGTTCATATGAAATAAGCATATTCATACCATGTTTCTAAAATACTACTATATTCTCTCTGTTTTCTTCAAAATAGTATGAAATAAGATCTTCATGGGTAACTGACAATCAACCACCATTTCCAACTTGAAAATTAAATTACTGACTTCAACGCTAATCATTTGGTAAGCACAGAAGAAGAACAAGCTGTATCATACATTTTCCTTTGGTAGTGTGCATTCTTCACAAATGGACTAAGTACTGCAGTTCCTGTCACCTTACAGGAACAGCTAACTGTCACATTCTCTGATTTGTTAAATCATTACATTGAAACCACTTTACTCTGCTACAAATTTTATTCAGCTAACACTGGTAATACTAGCATTTAGTATATGTTAACATTACTAGGAATTTACTTAAATATGTGGACAAATTTTAAAATTGAAGACAATACCGAAGATTTCCCAGTTGATGAGCAGGATTAAGAGGAGAGATAAAGCCTTGCAAAGCATCCATAAAATCTGGCCGTCTCATTTGTTCAACAAGAAACTTCATCTGCACCTGATAAATAATCACATTCAGGTTTTTGAGAACACTGACTGCATATGAATGAAGATAAGTATCATGTTTCAGCTTTTGTTTAAAGGATGGTTTTACACAGTTCCAACATCAGTGACTCCACTTAGCCACACATTACACACACAAATGGAAGCTCTTAGCTTTGGTTCTATTGCTTTAAAAGGTAGACAATGGCAACGAACATAGAAAACACTGCAGCTTGCTACCAAAGTTAGTAGCATAGATACGTTGCTAGTTAATCAAATAAAACAGTTCTAGTAATTCCTATGGCTCAAAGCAACAGTTTTGGTATGTGGACAGCTTATAATACCTTCTGGGTCTCATCTTTCTTTTCCTGCTTGAGAATATCTGTGAGGTTAATCAGCTTCTCCATAGCCTCCACCTGCCGGCTCAGATGCTTCAGGTACATTCCACATGCTCGACAATAGGACTCCAGAAGTAAACCAAATCTCTGACTTACAGTTTTATTGTGCATTTCAGACCTACACAGAGAGGAAGAACAGTTACAGCTTTAAGACAAGACCACTTAGAGGTGCCTAAATGAAACTACACCTGTAACATCTTCCTCAAGGTAGCTTATGGGTCCTTCCCAACAAAGTAATCAGTGCTGACTTCCCACAACTCATCTCATTTTGACTGGACTGATCAGAGTTCAGTATCCTTTACAACTAATTCAACACAGTTTTCAGGCTTTCTCCTATTCTGTCCACCCCCTTCTTTCTTGTTCCTTGTTCTTTTCTAACACTTTCCTTAATCAAAAATCCATGCTTCACAGAAACGCTGTACTAAGTCTCAAGCTTTCAACTCAAGTTCCAGATTCCTTGCTCAAAGGCTCAACAAGCATGTACGAACTGTAATTTTCAAAGACTTATGTGGTCAAACTGGGTGGGTCGCTTTAGGCCTAACTATTCATAAAGCATGAAGGTGTTACAGACTTCTAAAGAGAAGCCTACAGAGATAGGGATTTTTTTTTAGAAATCTACTTTTCCATATATTTCTGGCTTAATTTCAGAAGTAGCTCTGCTTTGGCAAAATTTTCTGGAAGACTAGGGAGGGGATCTGGCATACAACAAAGTTCAGACAGCGGAAACCTGTCAAAGTTGTAAACAGCTAACAACATGGGAAGCTTCAGCACTCTCAGTTAGGCTACCTGGTTTTAGAATAATTGCCATTAGAGGAAAAAAGATTAATCATCTAATAAGTTTTTTAAACTGCATTCTATTACCAAACTATGCACTCAAACTCTTAAAATAAAGCTTGCTTTGTTTAAACACAGTAGGTATCTCACCACCCCTAATCATGATATTAAGCTTACTTTAAATGCCAGAAGAAGAAGTGTCCTATCCTTTGATTCGTCAGTGCTTTCTTGAGTAAAAATCTCACGAGCTGATTATCTAAATACTGTTCATATTTCAGAACCTAGTTAAGGATAAAGAAAAAAAAATCAATCTACAAAAAAATCAATCTACAAAATTAATCTACATATAGATTAAGACACTTCGATAAAACACAACGCAAGTTTTACATTAAATTTTGTAGATGACTGATCTTGGTATTTTAATACTTGCATGTGTTAGCATTTGAACAATATCTGTTAACAGCACATAGACTGCTTCTATTTCATAAATTTACCATTTGAGGCTTCCTTTACTGTTACCAAATATTTTTCTTCAATTTGCTTCAAATTTTAAAAAGATGCTTCTGTTCATACTTTCCCATATGCAAGACAGCTGAAATAGCTGCCTGTTCCAGCTGGTAGAACAGTTCTGTATCTGTTACATTTTGGCATTTAATATTGGAAACAGATACCAAAGCAGTACAGAAAATGAACTACATTTTATCTTTAAGAGCTCCTCCTGCTAATATAATCTGCAGTACAGATACTGTTGATGACTTCACAACATCTCAACTTCCATTGTACTTTAAACTTCTGTAATTATCAAATATACATAAGGCTTCAAGTATACCAAAATATGTTATATACCTGTACTAGCTGGATTAAGTACTGTGACAGTTTGTCATCTGTCAAGTACTTCTCTAGACACCGAACTGCAAAAGCTCGCACCATGGGATCTGGATAATTACAATCCAAGAGCTCCATTGCTTGCTCTGGCTTGATTGGAGGCCAGTCTTTTACCAAACAGTACATCTGTGAACAAGAAGTCCAAGGACGTTACACATGATTAGGAAGAAGTTATAATACACACAGCAGAAGGTATCATCAGACACAAACTGCTTCTGAATAAAAGCTGTTTACTTGCCAGTCACCTCTAAATAAACAAATTTGGTTTTAGCTGCCAGCTGATTGTTTTTTTTATCCACTATAAAAAGAATAAAAACAAAACCTCACATTTAACTAATTGACAAAACAAAGATTGAAGTAATGCCAGCAGAAGAAAAGCTAGGACTCAGACTCAGCTAAAGAATGAGAACTGAGGACCTTTTCTGGAGCAGGCAAATGGATCACATAAAACAAATACAGACTGATCGGCCAGTTACAATGGCAACTTGAACCATCTAAGTTTTCATCCAACATATCATACACACAGCTTCTGGAAGTTTTCTTGTAAAATAACATTTTCAAACATCAAAACTTAAAACTTCTTCAGTGTTTTTTGTTACCTGAGCTACTTCATCTCTAGAATTCCATTTAACAGACAAAAGTAATTTGGGCAGGATTTCTGGTGTATTTACACAATAGTGCCTGCAAAAGAAAAAAAAAAAAGGTTGTTTGTTCAAAGCATCGTTTTGTTTTGATAACTATCTACCACATCCCTTCAGTCTTTCATCTTTTTCTCCCTTTGTCAGCAGGATCCCATTGATATCATAAAGTGTTGTCTGGATCCACGTATGAATGCAAGACTACAGTAATAGGGAAAACAAATTAAATTCAATAACTTAGTTCATAAGCCTTTTCTAAAACACAACCTAAATAATACAGAATAAACAAAAGGAACCAAAGCCCAAAACAATGAAAATCAAGTGAATGAAGTTTGACTGTGACAATAAATGATTTTCTGTTTTGTGCGTGTTTTTTTGTTTCTCCCCTCCCAATACCTGTGGCTCCAAAGGAAGTCCTTCTCTTGCTCAGTGATTTCAGACAAAGGGTCCCGCGTACATATGGCTCGCAGTTGCTCCTTGTCACTTTCTCTTAATTCGTTATCTCTAGCTATTCTGTTACTCTGTGGAGAGAAATTGGTCCATTAACCTTCCACACGTTTTCTTCTGTTGTCATACATCATACACAAGTATTTTAACAACACAGGAACATTTGTATGTCATGCCATACTACCTCGCTGTTTCCTTCTATTGAAAGTGAGGACTTACAATTAAAAAGGAGAGAAATTAAAGACTGCTTTTAGTCGCTACTGGGACAAGAAGTACATTTCACAAAATCAGCTGTGTGGAGGAATAACTGCAGTTGGCATCTGATGAGCAACAGACTAGTGTGGTACAAAATGAAACAGGTCATTTCTGTCTCCACTTTTGATGTTGCTGAGAACTGCTGAAAGAGCTGAAAAAGAATCAGAACTGAAAAAGCAGAGCATGGGTGTTGAATAATAGAATCATTCAGGTTGGAAAAAACCTCTCACATCATCTAGTCCAGCCTTTAACCTAGCAATGCCAAGTCCACCACTGAACCATGCCCCTAAACTCTACATCTGCCTGTTTCTTGAAGACCTCCAGGGATGGTGGCTCAACTACTTCCCTGGGCAACATGTTCCAATACTTTACAACACATTCAGTGAAGATTTTTTTTCCCTAATGTCCAACCTAAACCTCCTCTGGCACAACTTAAGGCCATTTCCTCTTGTCTTACGTGGTGCTTCAGAGAAGAAATCAATCCCACCTTGCCATACCCTCCTTTAAGGTAATTGTAGAGTGCGATAAGGTCTCCCCTGAGCTTCCTTTTCCACAGGCTAAATAACCCCAGCTCCCTCAGCCGCTTCTCATAAAACTTGGTCTCTAAACCCTTCGTCAGCTTCATTGCCCTTCCTTGGGCAATGTAATAAACAAGTGTAATAACGTAATAAGCAAGTTTGACAATTAGGAAGATGCTATCCCAAAAGCTCTCCTCAGGAACAGTGTTTTTAAATCAAGCTCGTGTTTTGATGCCTGTACAATATGGACTTCTTCAAAAGAAAATGAACATCAACCCTTTTCAAAGTTCAAAGTGCTTAAACTGTACAAATTCTAGAACTGAGAAAAAATACCAGAGTATTTGATCTCTTGTTCTGCTCTTTCCCTGTGTAATTTCTACTGAACACATTAAAAAAATACAGTATGTAAGAATGAACTAGGTTTTATTCACCGGTTTTGTTGACTAATTTGAACTAGATTGAAATTTGAACTAATTGAACTAATTGAACTAGAACTTTGAAACAGAAACATCTGCATGTCTTTTACAGAAAGTCTTTCCAATGCATCTAGCTTAAAAAAAAAAAAAGAAAAAAGAAAAAAGAAAAAAACACACCCAAAACTGAAACAAAAAAGAAAAAACAAAACACAAACTGAAGAAAGGAACAATATGAAATTTCCAGGTAGGAGATCAGGCACCCTTTAAAAAGTGAAGTGGTAATATTTCTAAGAACGCACGCAAATGTAGAACCAGTTGTTATATTATGCCACGTGATATATACTTGCGGATTCCAAGTTCTCTACTTTATATTCAGTTTTAATTACATAAATTACATGCTCCCATGATGGGTTCACTACTATCATATTTGACAAGAATATTCCAGCCTTCAAGCTTCAATCTCTTGTTAATGGAACAGTCTGAAGCATATGGACTAGATTTAAAACTGGGGGAATTCAGGACTACTCTTTGTGCTGGCATAGAAAGATTTCTGGAATGCATTCTTAGATATTATGTTAACATACAATGCAAATAGCAAAGCCAGAGTCGTTCTGTAAAGAAGTTAATGGATAAATAACTCTACAATCTCTCTCCTCCTGATATAAAATCAAGTAGTTGATATTGAACAAGAGATTAATTGTACGTATTTATCTTGATTCTGAGTTATCCTAAATTGTAATTAAATGTCAAAAAAGTATAAAATGTACCTGCATAGTGGGTCAGAAAGATCATAGATTAGGTCAAGCCCAGAAGGAAAATGCATTTATCCTGCTGCAGTCAACACCAAAAACTTGAAATTCTATGAATTGTGGGACAGTAAATGAGATTTAATATTTGAACATTTTCATATTCAATATAATAATGGATCTATAAATGATGCCTTATGCATTAATTTATTTAAATGCAGTGTAATGCATTTCAAGGTAAAGAAATAGATGTAGTTATGCTCTCTATATTGTAACATTCATATAGAAATCAAACTTCAGTGACTGCTTTGCTGATTTTGACCATTTCAGGCATATAGCTCTTTCAGGTATGGCCAGTGCTAGCAATCTAGTATCTGATTTTAAATGTGTAATGCATTTTCTCTTATTTCCCTAAAAATACCTAATGTTAAAAATAGCCATAAATATGCACAGTTCTTGCATATAGTTAGTTTGGCCCCAAACCTGAAGATACCACACATTAAAAGATAAACGGAACAAAAACAATACTAAGAGATCACTAGTGATGTGAAATCTCACATAGTCAGATTTAAAAAAGGATAAGGGGATTTTTTTCAGACAAGAAGGAAGGTTGGGAAAAAAAGCAGCATGAATAATGGGAAAGGGAAACCTGAAGTAAAATACTGGAATATAATTTCTCTGTTTCCCTATCAACTTAGTCATTGATGCAAATGGACTTTCTCCATATTTAAGCACTATGACCTGCTTTTACAGTATTGTAAGGCTTATCACAAAAAAGGAAAGGCAGTAATTTGAGACATTATTCTACCTCAAATATTTTTAAATTCTAAAATGCAAGTTGATCATTACTTCGTCACTGGCTTAATCTCCTCACCCTTTTCAGTTTTTGCCTACATATAAAATTAAACAATGAGTTCAACATATCAAAGCCTGGGTAACAGGCTGTGTAACAGCAAAGGAATGTCATTTAACAAGATGCCAGCTGTCCTTAAAAACTTACTGAGAGCCCTGCAGCACCTCTCAGTCACAATATATACTATAAGCAGATAATACCAGTCTACAATGGACTTGCCATAGAATATCAAGAGAAATCCAATACCTACAGCTCTTTGCTCAGGATGTTTTGAGAGGGGCCTGTTGTAAATATCACCAGAATTCCCAAACTGGAGGTTTACTGACACACCTACACAATTTTTAGTACAGTGGAACTTTCAACACAAACCACAAAGCTGTCTTGGGGAACTCTCCAGCCTTTAAACCAGCCTCTGTAAGAAAATGCAAGCATACCAACTAATTTCACAGCCTTGTCTTTAGCCTCATAGAAGATAGAAGAGGGGGCTAAAGGACTACTCTCATGTAGTAAGTATGCCAATCAATTCCTTTAAAATTCACGGTACTTGTGGTCATAACAAACCCATTAAACAGGCAATGAAAAGTTATAAGCACCTTTACACTACACAAAAAAGCCTCTCTATAAAAATGAAATTGCAACAAAGAAAAACTGTACCACTGAAGGAGAATTACAACTTTTGAAAAGTAGTTTAGACATCTGAGTGCGTAATTTAAATATGTCAAAAAGGTCCTAACAATCTGCACAGTAAGACAGTTTCTTTTTCAGGCATGGATCAGTTATGAATTAAGACAGTTTATTGGCAATAGAAAGGAAGGAGTACTCTGTGCTAAAAATAAAACAAAAAATTGATTTTTTCCTCTTACAATAAAGGAATCCTTCTTCCTGGATCCTGATTTATCACTAGCATACTCAAAAAAAAAAAAGAAAAAAGTAAGTACATTCATATTTTAGTGGCTTTTCTTGGAAGGTAAGTTTGTCTTACCAGCCCCGCATAGCTGTAGTTGAACCCCAGTTCACGTGAGATAGTCCAATTGGCATGTTCTTCAATCACTGTCATATCTGGAAACTTAACAGGATTGCTAAACCAATCGAATTCCAGCTCTAAACATGGAGTTTCCTATGTAAAGGGAATTTAAATTATTTTTTTCAGTCCAATGATACTAATTAGAATAGAGCATATTTTGAATATGTACTCGTGAGAAAGAAGTTCACATGCAAGTATCTACCTTATTCGGATTTGATCCAGTAACACCAATAGGATTCAACAAATCTTCCAGTCCATGAGGTACTGCCCAAAGATTCAAAGCCATTTTCCCAGATACAAGAGTGTCTGTGTAATCAAACATGTTTATATTTCCCCAAGCCAATGGGCAGTGCTCCTGAAGGAGATTAAAAGATGATTTTCAGTTACATCTTCTAATTACTGCACAACAGTTTATTTTAAAAAAGAAACCATAAATTAAAAAATTAAAAAAAAATGAGAATACAGATTCATCACAGCGTAAAGTTCTATCTTTGTAGGTCCCTTCCAAATGAACTATTCTGATTTCTAACGTCTATCTGCACAGTAGAAAGATTATCAAAACCAAGCAATTCTCGTTTTCATAAAAATAAACAGCAGCTGTTTTCCCTACACTTAAACTCTAGCTAATAACAAACAAGCGGCTCTAATCTGAGAGTTAAAGTTATGTTAACAATGAAAGGCATGGTCCAAACAGACTCTTCTGCTAATTTTTCAAGCAGCTGAAGACAGGGAGGGAAAAATCACAAAATGGACTCAGGAGAACAGTACAGTACATAATTCTGCTATTAACAATACCATCTCACTTGGTCAATTTAAGCTAGCAATGAGAGCAAGTAATTAGAGAAGAATCAATGTATCATAAATTGCATTGTTTCCCTTTTAGTAACACTTGTTTAGGTCCATTTTTCCCTGATAAATCACGTACCAAACAGACCACTTCATCTACTGGAATTTATTGTTGTGAAACCACTGAACTCCGTTTCTGACATCAAATCTTTGATTGTGCGTCACGAGAAATAACATTTTTATCCAAGAACAAGTTGTTACATTTCCAGATTACCAGAAATCAGGTTAGGGAAATTGTACTATATTTTTCTTTCCTTGCACACAACTACGACACCTAAACTTTGTGCCAACATAATATAATGGCAGAACGATATCAGAACACTTGCAAACACATGCTAACATTGTCCTCATGCCCAAGTAACTCAAGATTTGTAAACCTGGTTGTAGTTAAAAACAAACAAACAAAAAAACCCCTATGAAGTACCTGTGACACACACAAATCACAAATGCATAATTAAAAGGTGCTCGCATCTAGAATTATGTGCCATATTTAGATTCCTAAAAAATGGTTTGGGATCTTTCCTCAAATACTAAAGCAGTGCAAATTTTAAAATAAACTCTGAATCTAGATATAAATACTGTCCTTTAATTAGTAGCAAGTAATTTATGGGTTTAGAAACCTGAAGGCACTCACACCTCAAAAGACTAACACTGATCTTTTTGACAGGCCATATAGTACAGTTATGATTTGCAGTGTTGAATGGGTAAGCTTTTTCAGTTGTTTGATTTCAAATGACAAAAAGTGGTAGTCTGAATAATATAATAGAAAAGAAAAAATCCTGTTTGAATCAGATTCAAATCAAACATTTCACTAAGACTCATTACCAGGACAGTGGTTACCAAGTATCTTCCCAGACTTGATTTGAGTAACTTTTGCTTGTTAGTTTATTAAAGATATGAATGAAGTATTTTACCTCTTTAGCACCCTTCCGGCCTTTAACAGAACAGATAGAAAGGCAGAGCCGAGCAGCACGTGGAAGGTCGGGAATGTACATGTCATACAGCAACCACTCGTTCCATCTGTAATATTTACAAAGCAGAATAAAGCCTGGTTAAAAGAGGCCAGGAAGAGAGCTGTATGCAAACAACAGTTATACTAAAAAGTGTCATATCCTTACCTAAACTGTGCATGCATATAAAGAATACACTTTCTTGCTGTAGAATGGTCCTCTAACATGCACTTGACCACACTGACTGCCTTTGGGAATGGAAGCTTCCCTGATTAGCATTCTAACGTCAACACTGTTTAAAAAGTCACGCTAGGTTTAATTTCTACAAACTGAGTAACAGGCTCATTCACCTATTTCTCTAATACCCAGAAGCTGCATCTATCAAGTACGTATAACCAAATGACAATGACTTTGCAAATGAGCTACTAATGTAAGGTTTTGCTTGTGAAATTTTTCACTTCTGCATTCAACTAAATTAGAACTGCTAGAAAGAAAGAAGAAAATTGCAAGATGCAAATATAACCGAAATCCAAAGCAATATTCCTAATGTCCTGCCATATTTTTGCATACACTAAACACTGTACAGACTAACAATTTTATTTTTGATAATACATTGCATTTGATATAATTAGAAGTTGATTGGAGAAAAGTGTTTTATAGCTGCCATTTAGAGACCTAAGCAAAGAAAATATATCTTGCAAATTTTTTTTTTCCTCAATTTGAGGAGAACCATTAAGTATATGGATGGTAAACTTCAGGTATTAGTGTTCTACAAGACATTTCTGGTTCCAGTTCCTTTGCTACAAAGGCTGAAACTTAATTTACACTAAAACATGAAACACTAAGGACCAGTCGTTAGGTACAACCAAACTAGAGATTCCTCAGCAATGGTGATAGAAAATAAGAACACTTCCACAACTGCATAAAGAAAGGAAAACCGAAATTGCTAGCAGCAACTGGACAGTTTCCAAATGATTGCTTAACTCTACTAACTCTATTAGCTGTGTTGCTGCTAAAAGGTAAGTAAATGAAACAGGAAGCAATTAACAATTAACATGCAAGGAACTGCAAAATCACAGCAGACTGAAAAATGTTGCCTCTTTAAATGACAGTATTCCAATTACAAATGCATTACAGTCTCATTTCATTTTGAAAATAAAAGGTTTCCTCAAATCCTTTTTTTTTTTTTTTTTTTTTTTTTTTACAGAATGACCAGTTCGCTATTCCATCAGGTTCTAGTGCATTAGCAAAGTGGGCTAAAGAAAATCAGTATTTTTTCCTGCAGTAATTCCTCAAGCACTCCAGTCTTGTGCATAGCCACTGTTTCTCATATTCCATTACCTTAAAATCTCGCCACTATTACTAGTTCAAGTAGCCTGAATCGTAATAAATAAAAACAAGTGTATTCATTCTTCTGTTATGTTGCTCTAGAATTACTGCTGAAACAACCGAGATATTACTCAATTTACCATAGAAATAAGAGCACAGATCAGTTCCAGAGAAATATGGATTCTGTTTTCATGAACTTTAACTAGAATTTCTCTCTCAACTGGCAGAACTGTGCTTTTGAACTGCTGAATACAGTTATTTTCTCAAGTATTTTCTTAATTTTCCTCAGCTGGGAGAAGCAGCAGCTTCCAAGGACAGTATTAATTTTTCCATGTGTTTGTAGCTACTAAGAGCAGCATCTCACAAAGAAATAACTGCCTCAAGCCCTTATCTATAACTAAATTGGCAGATAAACTTTAATTCACAGAATCATGGAATATCCTAAGTTGGAAGGGACATACAAGGACCATCGAGTCCAACTCCTGGCTCCACACAGGACCACCCAAACATCAGACTGTGTGTCTGAGAGTGTTGTTCAAACTCTTTTTGAACTCCAGCAGCTCAGTGCCGTGACCACTGCCCTGGGGAGCCTGTTCCAGTGCCCAACCACCCTCTGGGTGCAGAACCTTTCCTTAAGACCCAGCCTGACCCTCCCCTGTCCCAGCTCCATGCCGCTCCCTCGGGTCCTGTCCCCAGAGAGCAGGGCCCAGCGCCTGCCCCCCCACTCCCCTTGTGAGGGAGCTGCAGGCCGCCATGAGGCCTTCCCTCAGCCTGCTCTGCTCGGGGCTGAACAAAGTGACTTCAGCTGCTCCTCATACAGCTATACAAGTTTCTTACAGTTTGTTAATTTCATATAACATAGATCTGTGTGATGATATCCATGTTTCCAAATCACACCTTTCATCACCTTTCCTAAGAGGTTTTCCCCTCTAAAAGAGCTACACTTAAACTCATGGTTTAACTATGTGCGGGATATGTAGGAGGGAGAAGATATTTTTCAGTAACTGCATACATTATTAAGTGTTACAATTAGAGGGCTTAATCATATCCATTGAAAGTCTCAAGATATATGTTTTCTAAGACATGAAGAAGTCAGAAAATGCAAGTCAATTTCTGAACACCTATTTCATATCTAATCCTATGAGATGCTAAAATTGCACACCTCCTCCTTAGTCAGAATTACAGTCAGAAATTTAATGTCTTTAGATACTAATTCTCACTAAGTTTATATATGCTCAAATAAAACTTTGTTTTGCATATTAATGGCACTTTCAAGTTCATGTGATTTATTTTTCCAGATAATATTCATGGTAGGCCGTGAAAACAATCAGCCTGGAGCTGGCAGTCACTGCCACGTTAGCAAACGATTCCTGTCTCTCCCTACTCAGTGCTTCTGCTTTAGTACACACTATGCAACCTCACTGGAACAAATTTGTGGATTACATTACATCCCATTGCCTCATGCTGAAGTTGGAATCTGTACCTGCAACCGGAACGCTGGCTATTGATAGACCATAAAAAAGAGAGCTGAGCTGCCCAGAGCTATGCTGATTTCACAGTACTAATGAGTAATTTTACTGGAGTTTCAGAGGCAATTGAGAATGCATATGTAAAACCTGTTCAGTACAGCAACTGTACTATTATATATAACATTACAAGACAAAATACTTGTGTTTGAATGAATTCAATTGTATTTATACATATGTAAAGATGTTCTTCAGGTAAGGGATTGCCAGCAGGTAGCTCTACTTGAAAAATGTTAAGCAGAGCCTTTATTTCTTCAGGACTACCATTTATGATTCCCTGGAAGTCAGGTTCTCCATAGATGTTCTAGTACCTAGCTTACCTGGGATTAGAGCAAGGTACCCTCTGAGTATTCACATTGTCACACAAAGGCTCCCCTCCATGGTAGATACCTGTTCGAACATATATCTGAAAATAATGTTAATATTAGTAATATCTTCCAAATGTTACTATAAACAAAATTTTTATTCCTATCAACATACAATTACAACATACTATCCCTTCATTTCTATCAGGCTAAAAAACACCAAAAAACCTCAGCCCCCTAAAAAACAGCATCATCACTCCTCAACCCAAATTTTTTCGTGCTCTGCAAGGTGTGAAGTATACTACAAATGCACAACCTTCTATGAAAAAATAGGTTTTGGTCTTTTTCCTTATTAATTTTGCTAAACTACTCTTAAAAATACAGTAATAAACCTGAAAGGAACTTCTAAAATAAACTGGAATTTATTATCAGTTCTTGTGCCAAACTACAGAGAAGGAAAAGACCAAACAGACAAATTCTGAGAAAGTTAAGAGAGTCAGACTTCTTGCATGACTTCAGTAGGATTAAGCCCTACGTGCCTTTTCTCATTGATCTTCCCATACCTCCCTTTCTAAAAAAGATAACAGCACACTATCCAACATCCCCTTATCAAATGTATTCCCAATTACTGCAAGAAATTCTTAAACATACTCATCATTTAGAATGTGGAAGATAACATGGGTTTTGTTTTTCTATCCATTACATACTCAGCTGAACTGAACTACACAAACTCAGTTCTGCTCCTGTCAGGAAGAATATTTAGCCGAATACCACAACTCATGCATTTTTCAGTAGTATACAGAAGTTTGTAGATGTTAGAACATAGCTATATTTTTTAGAACTGAGTGCTTAAATTTAAATGGCACAAGGATATAATTTTCTAACATGTTACATAACAACTGTTTCCCAATTGTAAACATGGAACAAAAAATTTAGGAGGGAAGCCATGAGCTGCTGAAAACCACATGTGATTCCATAACAACATTTTCCTTACTTTGTCAATGTCTCTAATGTTCACATTTACATAGGTTGCACAGAGGATTCTTATTCTGAGAGCGCTATTTATAGTCCACAGGGATTTAGCTGTAGCTTCTCCATTCATGTAGGGTGTAGCTGTAGAGATACGCCTGGAATAAGATGGCATTGTGAAGGTATCCAGTGGCAGCTGGGTATATAGGCTTTCTTTAGCCATCAGCATCAGATTGGGCATGCGACCAAGCATTATACAACTTCTTATGTACTGCAAGAAAACAAAACCAAGATTCAATATGTTTTCTAAGTGTATGCTCTTGGTAATCAGTATGTAAAAGACTGCTAGTCACAGGTAGAAAGCACAAGACAAAGGGCAGGGATGTTCATTTTTGATTTTGTTGTACTTATCACCTTCAGCTCAGCACTGCCCCTGACAGACTCAAGCTTTAAGCCTGTGTGGTATCCACTCAGGACTCACTGCTGACAGCATTCAGTCTGGCAACAGTACTACAAAATGCAATGTGTTAAGATGAGTCCAGCTCTGGACTGTAATTAGTAAGCTCTTCTGTGGCACAGTAAAGGCATACCAGATACTTTTGAAGAAACCACATTAGATCAAATAGGTCTAGCGTTTGATCTCCTGACCGCACAAAATTATTCACGTATGCTTGCCCTTGTTCCCCAGCTCCCGCAGTATAAAGTTTCTTTTCCCATTATTGAGGATCCCCCGTCCCCCTTTTCTCCTCCATTGCTCCGGAGAGCAGATTTTCAACCATTTTAGATGAAGGAATGGAAGCTGTTTATTACAACAATACATTTTTCGAAGAGGAAGCAACTGCAGTCTGTCAGGAAATCTACAGAGTAACATTGTTGTCTACTCCAGAGAGGGCTGCTCAGATGCTCTTCTGTCAGCAGTTCTGTCACACTCAGCACTAACAAAACCAAGGCACTGAAGGACGGACAGCCACAAAGAAGATTTAATGATTAATGCAGTGCTGGCAGATTACCACTCCCCTTTCATAAGATCAAAAAGTTTACTGATGTAATTAACAGTAAACCAATGAAGTTTGCTTATTTTTTTTTCCAACCTCTAAAGGAGGAAGGGAGAAGATCCACAGTAGCAATGGTTGCTTCACAATTCAACATCTGATCAAATTTCCTTTTGCATTACATCAGCCCCCTTCAAGCATAACTCATCTCTTGCCATCAGAAACGTGGGATTTTTCTGAAAGCACCTGCCACTGATTTATCACTAATGTTAGAGATAAACTCCTACTTCCTTTAAAGAAAAAAATAAACCAGTGATCTAAATCCTAACTTAAATTACTTTTCCCTGTCACAATTGAAATACACACAGCAACAAATATGCACCCAAGTCAAATGCACATGCATTAGCCAATTAGTTTAAAGGCACATACACTTTACTTTCTACATTTTCAACTAATTTAATAAAAAAGCAAGCCAGTCATAAAGCTGATCACTTTTCTACCTTACAAATTTGGATTATTTCAATGTACTTCAAAATAAATCCATTATGTTACTCACCTTATACTGGCTCAGCGGATATTTTTCTAGCAAGTATTCATCACAGCCGCACACCTTTAAAATATACTTGCCCTGGTACTCCAACACACAAAGCTTCAGTTGTTCGGATGACAACAACATACTTCGTGTTTTCTTCCTAATTGCTTCAGCGATAACTTGCTCAGGCACACAGTCATGATTGATTTTTAAGGTGTATTTCTGCTTATCATTGTTTGGTGAGACTATTACCCAGATCACAACTATAATTTGCCCTAGAATAGATGTGAAATAATAATATCATTTTCAATCACAGTTTCAACAGACATACAAACCATCTCCCCCTTCCCACCCCAAAAACCCAAAACTACAGAGAATTACTTGCAATACTACTGCAAGGAACTAGCTGCCCTCAGCTTATTTTTGATTCCAGTGCAAATTCAAGAACTTTTACTCCTAAAGGTTAGGAATATTATAATACAAATACTGACTATTCATTCGGCCTTCAAGAAAACAGCACTAACTGTTCCATCCTTGACAACTGTAAGATAACTCAGTGACTGATTATCATTTAATTCTGCATTTCTGAGCAATGAAGAAAAACAAAGAGCCAACAAGCTGTTTCTGTCCATTAAATGAAATTACTATTTATCAAGTTTAAGTCTTGAAATATAAGTTATTAGAACAGCAACAAAAACATTAAAATTTTGCTGTTTGCATTTTGAACCTACACACTATTAAGCAAGTTATTCTGAATAACTTAAGGTTATGATACTGATGCAGTATACTAAATATACTACATAAAACAGTCATTTACCTAAGTCACCATTTGTATTCTGATCTCAATCACACACAAAAAAACCACCGTGTGTCTACAATAAATGTTTTTCTTACCTTTATCTAGTTTATTGTATATGTGTTTGGGTAGCTCAGGTGAAGACTCTACATTTGGAGGACAGACGTACAATGCTCTACTATGTGGTGCGTTGGCATCTCGAAGATCCACTGCTTCTTTGCAAACATTAAGAATATTTCTTCTGAAGTCTTGTACTTCAGGATCCTTAACCATGTCAAATTCACAGACGGGCATGCCAATAGCAAAACCTACAATATTGCAGAAGCATGAGGAAGTAATTGCAACTGAAAACTAAATTACAGCTAAAGATTCCTTCATCCACTGACAGAAAAAGCATGTTTCAAGCAAAATATAGCCTAAAATACTTTAGCATTAATAACTGGCTTCCACTTTATACATAATTGTTTTGTCATTCAAGAACAACACAGTTCTGAAGTTAAGTCCACTCAGCAATCACAGAAAAGATTAGAAACCAGGTGTATGTTCACTGAAAATCCTGGAAGCCTTAGATCACCACACTCACTGCTACGAGTGCTTGTGAAGGAAAAGAATGAGCAATAACCTTCTTTTAAAGTCAGCACAAAGATTTCTGAGAGTGTCAGAGGTGCTGTGGTGCTGATTTTCTCTAAAACCCTGACAGGATTATTAGTAGCTATTAGAACCATTACCAAATTTGCTTACAACTCAGTGACAGCTCTTCACGTTTTTGATTAACTCCACTATTTAAAGATGTGACAAGCACCCCAAGAGATACTGAACTTAGCTCCTGAGCAAAGATTCACATAATATGGTCTATTCCTCTCAAGTCTTCAGTCTTACATCTAATTCCATTTACTTTCATAAATAATTATTTTTGCATGAATGCTCAAATCTGAAAGTTTACCAACCATCTCCACACACAGTTAGGTAAAACCCCTGTTCTCTCCAAGTCCTGAAGAGGTTAAGTTTTACAAAACAGGAGTTTACCCGTGATGTATTCATAACAATTAAATAATTTAACAATTAGGAGCTCCCCAGAACAAGTATTTCCAGTTGACAAGTCTCTACCACTGCAATATACATCTGTTAGCAGCTATGAGGGAGGGGGTATGCTTGCCCTGGCTGAATTTAGATACTTAACCTAGACACCGCAACATATGCTAGGCTCCCTGTACTTTCTCAATGGATAGTGGAAAGTGAAAAGCTTCTCCAGAGGTGATTCAAAATACTACAGTTTGTCTCCTTCTGGTGTTTTTGTTATGTTCTCCCTCACCTACCAATGCTCTTTTTGTAGGACAGGGGGAAAACCCCACCTCCTTCCTGAAATTCTACTCTAAGGAAGATAAAACAATACTAAAAACTGCGGTATTGCAAACGTGATTTAAGGTTTGTAATGAAACCCTCTTCTACCTTCTCTTGGCTATCACAGTTCTGTAAACTTCAAAACAAATTCAGATTGATTTCCCAAATAAAACATGTACAATAAAGCTTTGTTCTGTAATAGTGTGAAATCCTGCTAATTGGAGACAAGCAAAAGATATGGTCTAACTCATATACAGCTGCAAATATGCATGAAGTGAAAAATTTGTACGGCTGAAACTGACAATAGCAAAAAAGAAATTAATTCACAGTTTACAAATGTTGTCTTAACTATGATCAGTATCTTTAGACATTTGATACACCACCTAACAATTAGGAAATGCAAGCTTTAACACATATAAATGCAAGAGGTGACAAATAATTTGTTTCAATTGTTTTGTATTTTGAAGAGGAGAAACCAGCTAAACAGATTAGCCATGCTTAAATACAAACAATCTCACCTATTTCTCTGTTAAGAATCTTCTCTTCTCTGTTACCTACTGGTTCAATGACTTTTAGAAAAGGTTGAAATAGCCGCAGGTCACAAAGCCTCCGTGTTTCATCGAAAAACTCTTCTCTTTCTGCTTCTTGCGTAACACTTACAAAAATGTAAGAAGATTCATCTTGAAGGAGCTGATAGAGAGGGTATTTTCTCGCTTCTTTAAAGAGTTCGTGTTTAATAGTTAGTAACGTGGCCTCACGGAGGCATTCTAGAGTCACTATCATTCCATTTGGGAGAAGACACTCCACAAGGATCCTCGGTGGCATCAAGTGGATGCCCCATAGTTCACCGGATGATGGTCGTGGAGGCATTTTTAAGTCTTTTGATAACTCTGTACTGGAAGTTTTTCAAGCAGTGATTTGTATGAGTAAACCTAAGAAGAAAAATCAGAAATTTAAATGTTAAGATTTAAAATATTAACACCAGAAAGAATTTCCGATAATTGTTTTTCAAACACTTCTTACAATTGTAGAACCATTTCACAGCTATGCTTTACATCATAAAAACAAACTTGATAAAACCATTGTGGAACATGCATTTAATGTAAATATCTGCTCAAATAAAATAGTTAATAGAACCACATTGGCTTGGGAAAAAAAAAAAAGCCAAAATGCATATGGTTTGGAAAAGAAATTAGGACTAATTTTTCAACCCAGGGTTTATATACTTATGGTTAGAACAGTTAAATAGCACAGGGGATGAAAATACCTAATATTAAAACTATTTTACAGCAAGTTTAAGCTTCTCCAGTGCTTGCAGAAACATCTTTGCCAAGCCAGGGGAGGGAGGGGACATGTCTGACCTTTCAGCAGCGCTGGCTCACGCTGACTTAAAACAGGTACAAGAAAAATTGTATTCGTGTTGTATAGCCCAGTGGCCAGTGATGGATGCCAAACAAAGAGCAGGCAGACAGAAGTATTTCACAAATAAACTCTCCTAGTCATTGTTATTTATTTTTTATTTTACATTTTTTAGCCAGGCAACGTTTCTGCATTCGTGAAAGAAATCTATCGAGTCCAGTCGTGTTGGTCTGGGAAGTTCCCAAGCACAAACAAAACGCAGCCATCCTGTGACAAGAGAACAACATCCCACATACGGTATCTGCTTTTCTTTGTTCTAAAGCCTGCTCCTTTCACCAGATGCCCTAGATTTCTTGCAATGAAACAAAGTTCCTGATACCACATTCACTGCTCTCAACTTTTACAGAGACCTATCACACCCTCCCAACTACCTCTTTTCCACACCAGCCCCAGACTATTCAGTCCTTCTCTGCTCCGAAGTCGTTCCATAGCTTTGTTAAGCATCCTCCTCATCTTTGTACCTCTTCCAGCCTTATCGTACCCTTTGTGCAAAGCAAAGGGAGAACAACCACAGCCGCACAGCATAGCCTGGGGCCAAACTGCACACACATTTACATACTGACCACCTGGGCTGCCCGTTTCCATCACTGGCAATGTTCAACGTTCAGTTAGATGGGGCTTTGAGAAACCCAACCGAGTGAGGTGTCCCTGCAGTGGTGGCTGGACTGGATGATCGCTAAGGTCTCCTCCAACCCAAACCATTCTGTGATTCTGCGGCAGTTTTTTCCTAATTGGCTGCTTTTCTGACTGCCCCTGAGCAGAGACATTTCGCTGCACTATCACGGACCTTCTCCGGATGGACCCTCTATCCTGTTTTTTTCTCCTTAATAACACAAGGGGGAGGGTATCGACAACAACAAAAGTGACTTTTTGGAAGTGTTTTCTTTTGAGTATGCCCAGTACCAACTTTTGCCACATTTCAGCATTTTAGATGAATGAGAATGATGTTTTCCCAAATCCACTACTTCCTAAGCAACTCTCGCTAGCAATAGAGCTATCTTTTTTCTTTTTTTCTTCCCTTCTTTGTAGTTGCAGTTTGGGCTTTTAAAATCATCAGCAGAAGAGGCAGGTTTAGAAAAAACGCTTTTCCACGAACACCTCATGCATATTTAGAAGGGCTTTGCTACAGACTTATTTTTGAAAAACAGCTTAAAGAAGCTCTTTCATTTTCTTCATCGTTGTAATGGTCTCAGCGAGCAGACACTGAGATGGAAAGGTCTAAGCACACTCGCGGTGTATTTAAGGAGACAGAGCAGGAAAGCTTCCCCATTACAAAACATGACAAACGAACCCAGAGCAGCCTGGAGAATATGAATTACTGATAACCATCCTCAGTCCACAGATAAAAAGAAATACAGAGGAGGTTAAAAACCATCTTTTTTGATCAGGTGAAGCATGAGCAAGGCTCCCTCTCCATGCAGCTGACTCACAAGTTTATATTTACATTTCTTAATTACAAGCAGAGGCAAAAACACGTTACTGTTAACGCATACACCAGCATGAAAAAAACAAAGCAAGAATATGCAGTCGTAAGAACTTTTCCGTCCCCACATACAAACAACGATAATGCAGCTGGACCACAATCAAATTAGCCGTTCGCAGCACTGAGTTTACACCAGCAGTCTTTTAAGTTGAGTTCCACAGCCCTGGTTAGGCTTCTCCACACTGACGGCTGCTGGAGCCCAAGGCAGGTGTTCTCATTCTTCATCACGCCGGCCCCCTGCTCCCTGAGCCAGCTCCTTACGGGATCGGATGGATTGAAGTGGTGAAGAATTACTCACTTTTCCTTTCTCAGTTTGGGTTCTGCTGTCTCAGCTGCCTTACCGAGAGCACCTTGGAGCCTGAGATGAACGCCGGGGTCTATGCAGGGCAGGGAGCGGGACTGCAGGGCACATATACGTATTAAATCCTTCCAGATGCTAGCTTTTCCAAATAAATGTCATCCTTGACTTTTTTTGTTTGTTTTGTTTTTGTTTTAAATCAAACTAACTACCAATACTTTTTTCCCTCCAAACAAAGACTTGCAAATGGGCCAAAAGGCACAGCCCAAAATCGACACTGTTTTTAGATCAACTGCACCAAAACAGCAGCTTTGTTTTAAATTGGGAAACGGACATGTGCCGGAGCTGCGTGCATAGTCATTTTGTGTGCACATTCATTTTACTCGTGCATGTAAGCACGCCTCCAGGGTTTGGATTTGGAAAGCAAAAATGTAAACAGAAACAGTTTTGAAGTACAGTTGGCAGCTTGTGTTTCTGTGTACACTTTCAAATCTGGAAGGCTGCCTGGAATAAAGAGAATCAATTATGTTCTTCGACAGTCAAAGGACTATAATTTAAGAGAATTCTGGAGAGATTTAGATCCAGCTATGGCTCCACGCAAACACATCAAATGGACACGACACCACACCTGCAATCTCTGTCCTTCCAAAAATCCCTTAAACCTTGTTCCTCTGCCAAAAGCTTCGGGACACCACAGATGGTCAGAAAGCCAAACTGAAAGCACCCGCTGGTCAGACCATATTCTTTTGAGCTCGTTACAGCTCTCCTGATCCATTAAGCACATTCTCCATCGCTAACCCTGCTAAGCATCAACAGCGATCAAATTCTGAAACTCCATTCAAAACTAATATACGTGGAGGAAGAAAGAGGGAAGTGAAGCAACGTGCCTCTCAAACTATGGATTCCTACTTGCTTCCACGCTTATCAAATTAACGCTAACTTACACGATCTATTTTCTTATAGGGTAGAAATCAGCTACAGTCCAACAACTAGAGAATTTAGGATAAGGGATTCTAAGACAAAAGGCTTCAAAAATTGCTTCTGGTGAACTAGGAGACCAAAATCAATGCAAAAGGGCAGACTAAACACTTGATACAATTTTATCAGTCCGTACTTGAAACTGAATTAGTCATTCAATAAACTTCTAAACTTTAATTGAAGTCCATTAGCTTTTCCAATTGTAAGACAAATCTCATTACATTGCTGACATAAACAGGATGCAGTAATGTCTTATAATAATCGCTGGTATCTTTGGTATCAAAGAGCTGCTCATTAAGATTTGTATGGAGATTTGAATTCTTTTCCAGTTAGAAGTTTCCTCTAGACTCTTACCACTGCCTTCAAATTAAAATTTCTTCTGCTCATTAAACAATCCAACCACATTGAGAGATTCCAATTCACTGCACACTCATGTTTGGGCTCGATGATTTGCTCGCTTCCCTATCGAACTGGCAGAAGAACCAGCTACAGCCAATTCCCCTAAACAAGCTATTTTTATTTCTATGGAATCCCCAAAGCTGAAGTCATGAAAAAATAAAACCCTGCAATAAAAGCAACCCTTTTCAGAACACAAGCATCTACATTTCGTTTTCTCCCTGAAATTTCAAACTTCCTAAAGACCGAAACGTTTTCCTGCCTTCGTCAGACGCAGCCGTTCCCAAACTCACCCTGAAGAGAACTGGGCAGAGCCGCCCGTCTCATTTTGCTGCTGTCCAAACCTGCTGCGTGGTGACAGCACAGACCAGATATTTTCAGTCTTGTCCTTTTGTTCTTCCTGCTTGCCAAGCTGGCGTGTTTCCAAACTGCAGGAAGACTAGTACAAAGATGTCTGGGACTGTCCTCCCTTCCAGCATTGTTACACGCAGTAGCAACATTTGCTTTGTCTCTAGCAGAGAGCAGGAGACTGATGCATTGCAAGTTACGTGTCTCTATCTCTTACGTATTAGTTTTGTCCTTATTCTTTCACAGAAAAGGCGCAAATACGCAGAATTGCTTATCTGATCCCAACCAGCAGCTCAAGGGAAACGAGCATGCAGAGGGATTGAGCAGTCAAAACCACATCTTCCCAGCATTTTGTTTCCTTCTGAAACAGACAGGAAAGTACTTCTAACTACTAGTCTTGCTTGGAGTTACATACTTCTCTCCCCCACCCCAACAGCGCTGAATACTTTGTCTTGTTCTGGACTGAGCTAAAAAAAATTAACATTATTGGTAGCATCCGTACAATTGTAGTACAACTGAAATACTTTTTTTTCCCCCCCCCGGGAAGGTTAAATCTTCCTGGAAACTAGTGACACTCAGTTTTGGTTTAGTCAGAGCTACTCATTCAGAGCTGTATTACATGCAGATTTTTATTTATTTATTTATTTTGTTTCAGAAAAATAAAGCCCTTGGATTCTGCTTGTAGTGACATCCAGGAACCTCAAGTAAAATCAATGGTGAGGTCGCTCAGAAAAAAAAAAAAAGAACTCAGTACGTAGTATTGCTGGACAATACTGAAAAATTACTGGAAAAAAAGTATAGTATCAAACAGCTGGAAAAAAATACAAGATGAACAGATTTATAAACCAGGAATATTACTGTTAGAATCTTATTTTTAAATACGAAAAATGAAACACCTTCATAAATTATATGGTCTTGACATCACGTTACTTTCCAAGCCCCGTGACGCTGTGTGCAGCCCCGCTCGCTGCCTGGGAGCCACGAAACAGGAGCACGAGAAAGAGGCATTCGCAAGTCGCTGGTGACCTCTGCGACTCCCACCACGACTGTGCTTTTTCCCTAGGGATCCCGTGACATACCAAGAGCAGAATGTCTGTCCTAGAACATTTTCTGCCTGTTAAGGGCAGATTTGTTTTCTTTGTTAAACAAAGGAAAGCCTGGAATTAAATCTCTTCTTTTGACCAAAATCATTCACTAATTCCACTTCTAGCTTTACCTCACAGGAAAGGATCCTGTACTTACAGACACTAGCAGTCACAAAGCGTGGTGAAGAGGCAGAAAGGCATCTCCTCCTTACACTCCACATGTGTTCTTACTATTTTGACCACGGCTCGGCTGTGGGTGCCTGGGCTGAGAACTGCTCCCCTGTCTGACCACGCCGGGGCTGTTTCTCTGCAGCTAGGTGTGCTCGGCGAGCAGCACTCCCATCCTTTCAAGGTATTTAAGTCAAAAGCCTCCAAGTTAGGCAACAAAAAAATCAGAGCTACAAGCCATTTTGTACCGTCAGAAAGAAGGTTTTCCCATGATTACAAGTTTTCTTTCATGCTCTATATTACATCGGTGACAAAACATACGCAGGGCTTCGATTTCTGTTTTTGCATGCAGCCTTCTGCTTTCGGAAATTAGCAGAGAATGACTTAAACAACAGATTACTCCAGAATTTATTTCATGAAACTGGACCAGATAGGTAACTAATGCTATATATACACACAGACGTAAACATTAAGCTCCCCCTTAAATAACACTGTTTACTTTTCTTTCTGTTTCTTCCCATCCTCCCCCCTTCCTGGGATATTTGGAACCCAGACAGTAAACAGGATCTTTAAAAACAGGAAGTGCTGGCACAGGGACAAGGACAAGGAGCCGGAGCGGGACGAATCCAGGTGTCGTGTGCTGCTCCCAGCCTTCGCCCCAGCAAGCAGCTGGGACATGGGGGATTCCTGGAGCCGCCCCCCAGCTTTTGGGAGTAACTCTGCGCTGCTGCAAGGTGAACCTTTAGTCCTATGCAAAAAGAGGGAAAATTTCCTCCTGCTACTATACCTAGAAGGGCAGAGGGATGCTGGGGCAGTAGAGCCCCAGAGCGTGGCACTTTCCCCTCCGGCGCAGTGAGGAGACACAGGCAGGGCTCTGCCTGCTGGGCACCCCCTGGCTCACAGGGATGGGGGCTCAGGGAAACGCACGTTCCTAAGAAAACTGGGCTGAAATCAGGCCAACGGCTGTTTATTAATTTTATCTTTCCTCAGCAGACCCACCCCACGAGCCTTTCCTTTATTAAAGAGAAGCTGAAAGCGCCGAACTCAACGGATTTTGACTTAGGGCACGTTGTGTATACAGCCCACATCACGTTTCTTAGAACAATGTCTGAGAGCAACGGCACGTTGAGATAAAAGGTCTCTGCTGCACGGGAGGAATTGCTCCAGACCCTGAAAGCAACAGCGTAAAATAAAAAATAAAGTTCGAGGTGGCACTGGCCAGCAGTACTTCTGCAACTCCGCAGGCTTTTTAAATATTAAATATAGAAGAGCGAACTGGAAAACAGAAGTTTCTGTTCTCTAATCCCAATATAAACTAGCTTTCCATTTCTTCTGTCTTCACTCACTTCTGTGGCCAAACTGCCTTTGTAGAAGCATAGGTTTAGTTTGCATAGACATGATGACTTCCCTTTAAAAAAAACCCAACACATTACAATTTATTTACTGGCAAACAGAAGTTGGGATGCAGCTTCGCTTTTGACAGGGCATTTTTAAAACACGCCTCAGCAAAAGCCAGGGAAGCAGTGTTTCGTTTTGTTTTTTGAGCTCCTAAACTAAAACCAAAACAACCCCCACGCATTTTCCACTGAGGTATTTCCTAACTAAAATCACTTGTTGAACGAAAGCCTGTGACGGAGCTAACACAAAGCTGCAGCTACCTCGGTGAAAAACGTAGATTTTGCAGCTAACCCCTCTCGCCCTACTGACAGCTAAAATTAACCCAGCCCCCAGGAAGTCAGCCTACCCAGACACGTAGGATAAGACAGGAGGCAGAGCCATCCCGTTGTGGGAACCCTGCCCTGCAGCAGTCACCCACTTCTTCACAACCTACAGCCGCCACAGAGCAGTCGGGCTTTTTGAGTCAGTTAAAAGCAGTGAGCATCGCTCCCAGCAGCCTGTGACGCAGAGCCGGTCGCTGTGACGAGCCTGCCATGTATTTAGAAGATAACCCTGCTGAAAGGCAAGCACCGGGAGTTATCCACAGAAGATGAAGACCTTTACTGACTACCCGAGCAGAGTCAGGGCTTACCTCGTGCTGTTACCTGGGCTGCAAAGCGTTCAGCACCCGTGGGTGCTCCTGCAGGACGTCACCCCCCTCCCAAAGCTCCCTTAGGTGTGGTGAGCCTAAGGGCGCCAGGAAACGGGGCCTCTGCGCGGGACAGCTCTGTTGACTGAATTACTGAGGACTTGATTTAAGCTATAAATAAAGCGAAGTTTCTGTGAATCCTGGAGGAGCATCCATGTGCTTTAGTCCCAGCTGCCGGCCCTGGTTGCGAAAGCCCTAGTTCCAGGGAGCGCTGACCAGGCGTTGAGCTTGCTGCTGCTGCACCTCCTGCCTCTGCTTCAAGCTGTTCCCCAAACTGTTTCCCAATTCACGTTTACTACATCTGAAAAAAACTGCCAGCATTTGCCTGGATATTTACAAATAACGTGAACTTTCCTAAGAAAGCGACATCAGCTCATAGGCATTTAACCACTGAATACTTCTCCACAACAACTTGTGGATTTCTCAACTCCCCTGCTTGGAAAGTTGCTTTCATTTTCACAGCAGATTAAACACGTGGATACGTTGGGATGTGTTGCCTACCACTATGATCAGAGCTCTGCTAGAAGTATTGCAGTGACTGAACTTTCTCTAAAAAAGCCAAAACAACACCAGTGGTAGCCAGTGTCTGCTATTAAGAGCACTTTATACATCTCAAGCAAGAAGTATTTTTAATACGAGGTGCTTTGGAAACGTTTTGTTAATGTTTTTGCAAGTGTATATATTCCAAAAGGACTGAAAGCCTGCTGAGTTTAACCTTGAAACAGAACATCACACAAGCTTAAGTGTCTTGGATTTAATTCTAGCCCGTGAGAAACACCAATTAGGGAGAGTAACCGCACTGGCAAGTCATCTAACTCATCTTTATTTTGTTTGTATTTTTAGTTTTTTAACGAAACCTGCTGACACACAAGGACAGCAAGAGGAGACCAGAAGCTGTTATAATGGTTACGCTGCTCACATCACCTTGCAGGTGGCTGCGATACCATCCTGTCTGCTGATGTACAATGAAGGGCTTGGAAAAGGGGTGGTGAAAAAAGAGCCGAAGAGCTGGATGGCAAAGTAATTTGACAACACGTTCAAGCAGAGGCCCTAGAGTCAGGGATAGAGCTGTTGCTCTCCTTTTGTTCGTGTAGTTTTGTTGTTCACCCATTCACATTTTCATCCTTTATCTCTCAGTAGTCGTTATGCCATCTTCCTCTGCACGCCAAAACGTTCCAAGTCGAAGCTATCTAAGATCAAGGGAGCACTGCTCGGCAGCGGTAACTACAGCAGGGCTTTCTCCTCCATTTCGGAGCAAGTTGAAGACGACAACTTATTAGGATTTTACTAACAAGCAAAGTAATTAAACTTTACCTATTGAATTAAAATGTTCAAGTTCACTTTAAATACGTTATTTTAGATAAAGACCACATAAAAAAATACATAACTTGTTAAACGTACCCTCTAAAAGACAGCATCTCAATTTCACACACTTTCCCACATTTTACACCAAAACACATGCAATTTATTATAAATCCCCATAACAAGCTTGCTAGACTAAAAGTGGCACTCGCAGGCACAGGCATGGGTATTAAGAATTAGCTCTTTCACTTAGAAGAGGTTTCCTTGGGACAAGTGCTCTTCTATAGTCCTTAACATCGAAACCGAAGATCTCAGAGGTAACGGCATGAAATTGGAAGGATATCAAATACAATTTGTTAACTACTTTCCTCCCACCGATGGAGACCGTCTTGATAAGCAGAACTGGATGCTCAGCATCCACATACACTTCTCAAAGCCCAGCAGAAGAGAAGTTTTCGGTTTTATTAGCTCCGTCTCCACTTCTAAAACCCAGCCCTAGCATTTGCTGATTGTTCTGCTCAGAGCTGGGAACATAAATACAAAAATGAAGACTAAGCGGTATGTTTTATAATCTAAGCAGTTTAATGACCACAACATGCATATTTTAGAGTATTATTTGGAATGGAAGTATTTACTTCCTGTCTCCCAAAGGGAGCTCTATCTAGAAACTTCTCCCCCTGTTAACCACGTTAACTTGATTTTAAAGCTACGCCTGTAGTCAAGAGTCACTTTGTTGTTTTCCATCCTTAATTAAGTTACTTAACGGCACAAGCACCAAAGTTAGGTAATAGCGTATCTCACCACACGAAGCATATTTGTGAAGTCTGAGAAAAACAACTCATCTCCACTGTGCTCGCACAGAAAACCAGCCCTCGCTCTCTGGTCGGCGTTACTTTACTTGTGCCTGTGAGCCCAGCTGGTCAGCGTTTAGCCTGCCTACATCTTTATTCAAGTTAGTCTCATTGCTTCTCTAGGAAGTCAGATGTCAAAACCTCCAGGTACAGAAAGTGTTGTTCTATTATATTCCGATCAGAGAGCAGGCAGGTATTTGTACTTATGGTGCATTTGTCTCAGCTGAAGTTCTGCATTTCAGATATTTTCTTTTTAGTCCTGCTCAAGGCTTCTTGCATTTTCAGGACGTTCAAGAACTGCTTGTTTCTTTATTCACTGCCAATATCTGAAAGACTGAATTAGGTTGCAACAAGGAGTAACCTTTTGCTCTATGGAAAGAAAAAAAACAAAGGTCACATCCACCACAAGGACTATCAGCTGTTTAGCAGCGAGTTTAAGACATTTCCCAGACAACAAATGCAATCACAGCAGAAAATCTATGCTTCTGGATGGGGACCATGACACAGGTTAACAGCAAGAATCAGAAGAAGTCAGGAAGAGTCTTGGAAGAGGCATTTATCATAATTAACTGCCACATTAAGTACTGGCAAAAGACTGACTGGCTTGCACCTTAAATAAATAATTAGTGTGAAAAAAACCAGTGAAGTCTGAGCCACAGATAAGTCTTTTGACATGCTGTACGATCTAGGAGGCAAACTTCCAGTTCCCTTTCCCTTCTTTTCTGTTTGGACTTTGAAAGAAAATACACAAGGGACGTTTCTCTACATTTCTTTGCCTTAGAAGAGGGTCATAATGTACAGCCAATAATGTGACTCAGCTGTCTCGATTTCAGAGAGCTTTACAGTAAGTTTTAGTCCATTCAGGAAGCCTCCCGTATCTGACGAACATGCTTCGCATTTCACAATCCTCAAAAGCTCCGCTTGCAACTATTTCTTTCATTGGAAGCCATGATTAAATCCGCCACCGTTTCCCTCCATTAAAAAAATCCAAGTATATAGGTGAATTTAAGAAAATTAACCTGTAGCGTGGACAAAAAAAAAAAAGAAATAAAAGATCTGAGGTATAACCTGCTACCAGTAAAAAGCAACGATGCACAACCCAGGAGAACACTGAACCTGAAGTTCTGCTCTTGACCCGACTGCTCTCACACTGACCGCGGCAGCGCTGATTTACTTCTGCTGCCGCGTTGGGTTCGAAGCATGCCAGGCAGGTGAAGGCTTCTGAAAGCCTCCATCGTTCTCTCTCCTTCAATTTAAGTTGGTTTCTTTGAACTTCATTGCCTCGTTTCTAGAGTTCAGGTACTCAGGCGTAACTTTTCAAAAGCAGACCGTAAACATTCCCAGCGAGCGTATTTGCTCAATCATGCCTGCCAAGGGCTTTTATTCCCCGCTTTACCAGCTTTGAGAACAGGATGCTGTTAATAGAAAACAAGCGATTATTTCCCCTCACACTCCCTGTTTGAAATGCACAGGGCTTAGAGACCGCCTCGCACAAAGTTTGATCCAGAATTAACTAGGAAAACACCTTCCAAGAAGCGAGGTGTAAACGCACGCTACATAAAATAGAAAGACACACTGTTTGCAAAGCCATTGCTTAGACAGAGGGCAGATTCAGAGCTACAGACACTAGCCAGCCTGCAGCATTCCCATTTGCCCGCAGTTTACTTGCATAATTTACAAAAAATGCAACTTTTAAAAACAGTTTAACTCCCCCCAAACCCCCCTCCTTTAAAAAAAAAAATAATAGATATATTTTCAAGTTAAGACTACAGCAGTGTTACAGGGAAAAAAAGAGTATTCAGAGTTATTTCTGGTTCATTTAACACTCCATTAACCATTCAGAAATAGAATTATAGAATAATTCAAGCTGGAAAGGACCTCTGGGAGCTATGTGAACCAGCCCTGAACTCAAAACACTTCACATGTGTGATGCCCAAATAAATAGGGATAGAAACAAATCTATTTTCTCTCTCCACCACACCCACTGGGATTAGGATACTACAAAGAGAAACTTGTAACAATCCTTTATCATGACACATTCAATTTAAAGAGTATAAATTCCCCTCCGGTTTTAGCTTAAATATTTTTATGCCTCTTCTAGTCTTAGCTACAACTTCAGACAGCCATCGTCACCTGGAGCAACTGGACTTGCGGCTTATTAAGAGAGACAAAACTCCTAGATGGATGGAACGCAATGCATGAAGAGCTGAAAAAAACCCAATCCCTACCCTACCTTACACTTCAAGCTATGGCACTGTTTTTTTTTCCAGTTTGCTGAAGCACAGACACACATTGTCTCTCTAATGTTCCCCCTCCAAATCACTGACACACACAAAACCCCCGCATGTCTTCGACTAGGAGACTTACGGGATCTCAGACATTTTCCAGTAATTACAAAACTGTAAGTAACAAGAACAAAACTCAGTTTTATATTAACACTAAATTAGAAAGACCAATTTTGAAGTACTATTCCCGCTCCAGTTACATACCACAAAAAATGGTTTTAACTGTTTCCTCACCTGTATCGAAGCTAAACTGAAAAGCAGCTTGGCTTCCTCTCATCCAAGCACACTTTTCATGCGCTTTGTCAGAATTAACACTGGCTGTAGTTCATGTACTCAACTAGACGAAGCAAGCAGGTGTTTGTGTGTATATACATATACACACACGATCCCCATCTATGAGAGGCTAGTGCTTCTTGTGTGATTTGGAACTGATGTATCAGCGTAACAAATCTCTGGAAAAGACTCTGCACATAAAACATCTATTCATTTACACAGCGATTTCTGCAGACTAAATGCCAGCCTTAAGTTTGTTGTTTAGCTCTTTACAGACAAATCTCTGACTTCAAACCTGCGATGATCACCAAGGTTTTTCAAAACTGAATTGCACACGAGCAAGCCACTAACAAGCACACTGCGTACTTGAATCTGAGGAACATCTCTTTTCGGAAAGAAGTCTGTTCTTCACACAATAACACCTTTTAAAGATATAATTTCAATAAATTCCAGTAACTGGAAGCCTCTTATGATCTCATTGGTTTTGTGAGACGGCATGACTAAGTGCAGAGCCCTTGCTTGTATAAATTCCTAGTCTGAAACTTCCAGCAACTTTTTAGAACAGCTACCCTGAAAGAGCTGTTCCCCACCCGCTTTCAGAAAGCAGCAATGGTCTGGTTGACAGAGAAACAGTTAACTAAACACTGAGCTACTTTATGACTTCCAATAAAGCACAACTGCTTTGTAAACAGCTCAGCTACACCACCTTTTCCAAAGAACGCTCCAGAAAAACACACACACGCTCAGTTCCCTAACTAGTGGACGTAACCTGTACCAAGAAGCAAAACATTTTTGCCATTAACACAAAATGAGTAATTGAAGCAGCAGAACAGCTAAAACATCTGGGCATGGATTTGTAGGCTGGGCTTAAGCACTCTTTGAAAAACATGAAGCGCTGTCTGCAGGTTGCTAAGTTTGGCATCAAGTTAACGCCTCTGAAGCGCAGGGCATCTGCTCGAGCAGAGCTCCAACTGCAGCTCTGAAGCTGCCGTATTTATTGTCTTAATGAAAAAGCAGAGCAGCAGTTCACGGATCACAGGCAGAGCTCTGCGGTTTCATAAATCCCCCTGTAAACACTACGAGCTTGGCTAACGCGGGGTTTGTCTACAGGATGACATCGCCTAAAATACGCTTCCAAGTCACCGCTCTGGAAGAGCTTGCCATGGTTATTGTTGGAGAATAACGTTATTTATTGTTAAAATAAATGTTTGCGTGGGGCTTTATTTCAGAACTGATTATCTACCAAGATCCCTGCAGCAGACAAACCAGTAAGTCCCCCCATCCCGAGCACTGGAATATCGCTGGGAACTCGCGCTGTTCATGCACAACAAGAGGTGGACTTTGATTATTACAAGGCACCACAGAGCTGTCGCTTAGAAACAGCTGAAGCAAGCGCTCCAAGAACATCTCTATAAATTAACGGGTGGGGTGTTAAGAACGATGCTGACAGCGATGGCAAAGTTAACTTTTGCCACATGATGAACGTGAAAACTTGCCAAAGCTCTAAGCTGGGATGTAAGGGAGCAAGTAGGTAACAGAGTTGCGAAGCGGGTTTTCTCTATGGAAGCGCTATGAAATCCAGTCAGAATTCAGCTTACCCCTCCTTTCAGGCTCCCTGGAGGATAAACTGAAGCAAAGGTTTATAGCCCAAAACACGCACTTCGCTCACACTTATGCCGAACACGCTGTGCTTATGAAGGACCCTCCGCTCAGCCACATTCTTAAAGCCCTCAAGAAAAACAACCGGCAGAGGGAAAGACCTCACAGAGCAGCACCAGAAATCGCAGATCTGAGGAACACTAAGAGCAGCACCAAAGCCCCTCGGGGCGAACAAGCCAGCTCCGAGCAGCGGTACCCCCCAGCCCCACGCACGGAACACCGGCGACAAGCCCCGGCGGGGAGCAGCCCCGCGGGCACACGGCCCGCACCGCCCCGGGGGGGCCCCAGCCCTGAGAAGGAGGAGGGCGGACACCGAGGGGACCCCGGGGACCACCCCACCCCTCACCGGGCCGCGGCGGGCCGGGAGCAGCCCTGAGGGGGAGGCCGCGGCCCGACCCCGCGCTGCCCCTCGCTCACCTCACGGCCGCTTCCGAGCCGGGCAGGGCCGGGCCGGGCCGGGCAGCGCCCCCACGGCCCCCGGCGGCGGCAGCCCCGCGCCTCCCGCCCGGGCAATAACAGGAAGGCGGCGGGGCCTGACCCCGGACGGGGAAGGCGCCGCCCGCCGGAAGGGAACCGCGGCCCGCGGGGGGAGAGAGGCGGAGGGGGGCGGCCGCAGGGCGCTTGCGCTGCCGGGGAGGGGAAGGAGGGGGGAGCGGTGTGGCGTCACTCGCCGTGACGTCACGCAGAGTGATGTCACGCCATGCCGCGTGACGTCATGGAGAGGCGAAGCAGGCCCGTGGGGGCGCCGGGGGGGGGGGGGGGGCCCCCGGCCGGCTGTCAGGCTGCCCCGAGCGGGCCCCTGGGCGGCAGCATCGGGAATAAAGTTTTCTCTAAAAGGTGCTTAAAATTGTAAAATTACAAATTGAAATTTAAAATTACGAATTGAAATGTTGATGTAAGAGAGGCTGTGTGAGCTGCCGGAGTCGGGGCGGTTCGAACTGGTAAAAAGGGGTGAGCGCACGGAGCGAATACCCTCGGTTGGGAAATAGAAATTAAAGGCGGTAACGCTTAAATCGTGCTTGGTTTTCTCGGGGTCTGAACCCAGCGCTGGGCTGCGTGGCCAGAGCTAACACGGCACGGTGAGGGAGGGCCGCAGGATGGATCAGTGGGGTGTCGTGAGGAACCCTTTGGGGCCAAAACGTGTCCCCACAGCAGGAAGGGTGGCATACACAAGTTCTGGGCCAGTCCCAAGGCGCTGAGCACATCGGTGACAAGCGGCGTGGCGAGCTGTGGGGTCCCTGGAGATCTCGTGATGGCTGCCAGGAGCCTTGGCCGCAGGTCTGGCTTCTCAGCTCTTCCCTGTTGTCTCCTCTTGGGCTGAAATGGGAGAAAACCAACAAAAGCTGAATGAACCCCAAAATGGTGGCCGGTCTGTCCGCGTGCAGCCTGTGCTGCTCCTCGGTTGATCGAAGGGAAACGTAACGCTCTTAGGCAACCGCTGGCACCAGTAACCCCCAGGTGTTTATATGCACAAATACAGGCTCTACTGCGACTTTGGCTGCTGACGGAACG